>VYZT01048204.1:0-75071 GCA_013400735.1 Pomatostomus ruficeps
AAATAATATTTTTATTTTCTGCTCTTTTTTAAATTATATTTTTTATATATGTAAAAATATATATGTATATTGAGACATACTACAGCAGATGATAGTTTTATCCTGCACGTTAACAATAGAATGGAAAAACATTTTCTATTTCCTGGTCTAAAATAATTTCAACAAACCATTTGGATCAATTTTGTCAATGTCCTTGAAGCAGCTTCCAAAAAGCTGCTTAACTACATAATTATTTGAACTTCTAAGACTGCAGAACCAAATTGATGAATCACAGAAAGCATCTATATATAAACTACTACTGCTCAAGATACTCTAACGATGTTATCAACCACTTCTGAAGTGCTGGATAAAATAAAGAAGAAGGAGGGCAGAGAACATACAGTGTTACTCTTTATCTCAAGAGATGCTTCAGTAAGGAGGTACAGAGGGAAGAGTAACAAACAAGAATGGGTTTAGTCTAGATTTAAGAAAAAATACAGCAGCAGAGAGCCAAAAACTGAACTTAAATTATATTCACTCATTTTAGCATGAGCAAAATCTCATCAAAACTGCAGTCTCTGAATATCTTTGTGAAGTTGTGCAAAGATGGATGCTGTGCAACTGCAGCACTCCTTTAAGGAGAAGTGACACCGTAAAAGCAGAGTCTGCAGCTGCTCGCAAGCTGCTCATGAGTCATGAGATCTGGGACAGGCAAGTCATATTGGCTCTGACATTTACTAGGGAATGAAATATCCATAGTTGGCTTGAAATTACATTATTTGAGAGTGCTCCTGTACTTAAAGAAAGTCAAAAGCAATTTTGATTTCCTTCTTCAAACAGAAAATGGCTGAATTGTTCACAAATACTTCTTACAGTACTTCTGTTGTTCTGAACATAGAGAAAAGCAGCATGAATTGTGTCAAAGTCACTTAAGGGACAGATAACAGTAAGGTGTTCCTAATAAGCAAATATTATTCACTAAACAGTTCACTCTTCAGACATTATATTTGTTTTCCAAATACTAAGGTAGCATTTGGAAATACTTTTAAAGTTTACATACTTTCTTATTTTGCATTAAGCCTCTGTCAAAGCATTAAAGGCTGCTCCTTTAAGGACTTATTTTAACATGCTGGAAGTGTCTCAAAACAAGCATGTAACCCACATGTTTTCTTCTTCTCTGCAAGCAATGTTTGAATTCTTGCCCTTTTATACTGAGTCATTAAATTTGCCATGTCAGGAGCTGGCAAGATAATAGGAAAGGGAATGACACTGCCTTGGGTATCAGAACGTTATAAGGCAACATCATCCAGGTTTGTTGATAAGATAATGGGAAATAATTTGATTTTCAACCTTGTCCACTTTCTACATAAGGAAGTCACCGCCAAATCATGAGCCAAAGCAAATCCCAATTCTCGTAAACATCTTTGTATTGAGTAGTTTAATCTACTTCAGCAGAGGAGTAGAGAACCACTTAGTACAGAGAAAATAGTATCAGCATAGAAAAACAGCCTTTTGGGCCATTTTCCTGGCTAGACCTTTGGTAAGAAGATACTACCCAAGTTTAATTCTCTGTCTCTTGGCAAACTCAGTTTAAATGGAATGCTTCTTCCCCTTTTTTTAAAGAATACTGCCTTTACGGGAGACGTCATCGCTGATACCTTCAGTCTCCTCTTCCTGCTGCCCTACTCCCATGTTGGCAGGGACAGTATGTCACAGATTACATCGGAAAGACCCACTTGCAGCACACCAAAAACGAGCACTGTAACCAAGTCCTTTTTGCAAGTGATCTTGGCACCTATTTATCAGTCTGGCCTGCTAGTCTACAAAACAAGGTACCATTTCTCCGGGACCATACTCCCAGTACAGAATTAGTAATCTGAAAAGTGCTGTGCTAATTGGCGGGATGCATATCTGCAGTTTTCATTTCCCTGTTCCCCTGCCCTTCTTTGCTGTTACACCCTCAGATACACATGAGCCAACAACTGGCTGATGAGAGATAAGCAGAACTAAAAGCAAATTATGCAAAAAACAAATAAATGATTGCAACTCCACTGCCACAGATTTACTTCTATTTCTTAATGTGTACTTTCAAAAGCACCACACATTTCAAAATCTTTAAGAGAAATGCTGTAACATCATAAAATGTCAATCAAGTATGTAAACACGTCGAGTGCTACTGTGCTAGATCAGCAGACAGTCCAGTTCAAACAATTTCGTGCCAAGGAGTAAAGAATGAAATCAGTAGTCAGAGGTCAGGTCCATTACAGCAGTCCCAATTCACAACACAGAAACTACTCCCAGTTCATGGATTAACTTGCAAAGTATTAGAGCAGCAATGAAAGCAAGCACTGTGGTTTAAGGACAGATTAAAAAAGAAAACAACCAAAAACCAAACAACAAGCGGACACTGGAGAAACAGATTTTGTCAGTTTTCTATATTTTGCAAATAGGGTTCCAGGTTACTTTAGGAGGCTTCTTTCAACTATGATCCTCCCAGCTGGCAGGCAGAAAGGATATAAAATTTGCCCATTCTGGGAACAAGGGAGAAGAGCTGCATTTGTACTGCATGCTTACAAACCAGTGGAGATAAGGAAAGTCCCTAAATTCAGGCACAGCACCCTAGCAAGCATCCCAGACTCACAAGGGTGAGGACAAAGGAAGAGGAGGCAGGCACTTCAGCACCATGCCACTTGAGCAGAGCCCTCCCACAGCCTCTGCTCTGTGCTGTTTGCCCATCCAGGCCCTTGCTTAGTACACAGCAGGTACTCAGGGCATAGCTCAATGCCACCCTCAACTACAAAACCTGGCTCTACTGTTTTCCATGAATTCTAAAATTACTGTTTTATTGTTTAGCATAGAGCTAAACCGTCGGGTTACAAAGAGTTATAATCAACATTTTACCTGTATAGGTGGCTCAATCATTATCCATGCAGGAAGCATCAAACTTGGGTTAAGAGGCTGAGTTCCTACACGGAAATAAATGCCACCATTGGTGTCACAGGCCCAAACATGCTGATTTCCACAGGTCAAGCTGATCAGCTTTACACCACCTAGTAACAAAGAGAGTATTAGCAACCTGGCATTTTCCTTTCAAATTCAGCTAATAATCAGAACATGTATTTAGATTTCATTGTATTAAACAAGCTTTAAACAGAGTCACATAAAAATGATTAGAAGTTAATACAACTTGTGAGAGAAAAAAAAAATCTCTGGATACAATGAACAAAACCAACAGAAATTTCTAAACCTAAAAATAAATGTTTTAGTCATAGCAGACTGCAATTTCTAAAACACATTATAAATAAGCAACTAAAATAACCAAATTCAAGCAGGGAACCATTCCGTGACAAATGTTATCAGTGCCTAGACAAACTTTCACATGACCTGACATGAACTCTTTTCTGTAGCTGGCCATGCTTGGGGACTTTTAAAGGTGTTGATCTGCTAATACAGTCAGCGAAGAACATTCCTAGTGTCACCAGCATTTAAAAAATACGAGAGCATATAGGTTATGCATTTCAGTGTTAACATAGCAGTGTCACATCTGTAAATAAAAGAACTGATTTTCAAATCGATTTATATTTGCCACTGTACATACTTAATACACCAATCTCAAACGTGCAGCAGTATTTTAACCTTGTCAGCACCATGAAAACAAAGCTGCCAAATAAGTGTGTGTTGAAATTTTGGCATGGTTTGTGTTTGGGTTTAGTCTAGATTCCAGCAAAGACAGCAGAGAAGGATACCTGGTATTTTAGACTAAAAAGAACTGCTCATTAGCTGTCTACTGAAACTCTTACTCTTTCACATTCATTTTAAAATAGCCATGTGATGTAATGTATCTAACATTTGATTTCCTTTTTTCACCCCACGTTGAACAAAACAAAGCTAAGTAATGGAAAACAAGTTCCAAAGAAAGAGGGACCCAAGCAGGACAGATCCACTACAGAAGGAATGCTCTGGTCAGACTCCAAACTAAAGACTAAAAATAGGCCTTGCTGGTTAATTGAACATGCCAGTGCTGCTGGGGATATCCCATTCTTGGTAACAGTTCTGTCTTTGGGGATGTGAAATCTGGCAACAAATCCTTGTAAAGTGCATCAGACACAGCATTCCTTAAAGAGGGGTGTGGCATTTTATCCCACAGAGTGTAAGTTCAAAGTATTTATTTCTGCAAAAGGCAATGTTCCCAATCGTTAGGGCTTGCTGGGGAAAAGAACAGGAAACAACAGGACAACACAGCTTTATCTTTTAATTATCTGTAATAGTAAACAGAGCTCACTAACCAAAATTATTTAACTTTCTGAATCACAGGAACACAAATCAACCTATCTAATCCCAAAATTTCCTTTAACCATGCAGCTTCATATAAAAACCAGAAAGACCAACAAGAACTTCTACTGCTTGGGATGAGAAGATCCATAGTAACTTTCTTTTGCAGAGGTTTGACTTTCAGCTGCAAAGCCAAAATCTTACTTAAAACTTCATTATTCCTTCTAATAAAGTATGACACAAAGCAATGGCTTTGTCACATGATCCCTCAGCTGTCGAAGTGTTCTGATCCAGACAAGCATCAGGCACTCAAACATGGAATCACATATCACCTACTTGGCATAGCTGATATTATTTACGTCTACAGGACAATTTGATATTCAAAAACACAGTCCTCATGTAAATGTTTTGGGGTTTCTCCCTCCTCCCACTTACTGTTTGTATCTTAGGAGAAGGTCACGCTAACCACATTCACCTACTGTTTTAGAGCAAGTAGCATGAACCAGCAGCATTGTTTATTGTTAAAACCTAAAGGTCATTCTACTGTGTTTAGAAACCTTGATAGTGATAGTGGAACTCTAATTAAAATAATCTACTAGGTGCTACTCCCAGAACATAATGTAAAAGGCAAGATCCTACCAACATAATAAGAATATTTCAACCTTAATGCAGGCAAACCTCATCATTTCCATACAGAATTCTGAACTGCATTTTACAGAAAGTTGCTCTCACCCTGCCTGCCCAAACCAGTTGCAGTCCTAATGTTTCTGGAGTAAACTTAAACATACACAAGAACAGTAACAATAGTTCTCCAATTTCTTCAGCCTCATTAGAACACATAAAGGCTCTTCTATTATCGCCATGGATATGCACTTGTAAAGCAGTGATCTACCACATGGAATTAAATGGAGGAAAAAGCCTAAAACATTTTCACATTTCAGTGCTAAGCCACAGTGACAGGTACAGTGGAGTGTTTGAGTATTTCCTGACCCCAATCTCTGCTATGCCACCCCCATGTGCCACAGAGCTGACAGGAACAGCTGAATGCAAAGCCTGAACTTCTGAACTGCTGAAGTTCACAGGCCAGGTATTACAGTCAGCTAACACCAGTTATACTGATTTCCTGTATGAATTCTTTTGAGATTTTCAGGCAATGGCCAGAAGTTATTTATATTTTTTCAGTTGAAGTTACTAGCTAAACTGCTGGAAAGCAGTGGTTCATGAGAAGAGTTTCAAACCACACTAAGGAACATGAGAAGGACAGAGTGGACAAATTATCCTGGAGGTCAGTAAAAGGCATCAGTCAGTGTTTAATCCATGGTATGATGAGTGATTTGGAACCAATTAATCAGGTTTGAAAAATAACTGTAGGTGTACAACTGACAAACAAGTTAATTTTAGAAGACACATTTTAGAATTTTTCCATGAAGTATTACAACTATACACTAAAATTTTACATGAGGCTTAAAATCTGCCAGCTGTGTCTGCCTTTCCTTAAACCTGAACTGCTTGTCTGTTCTCAGACCAGTCATGAACATTGCCATCAAAAATGGAAAAACTGCAAAACAGCTGAATTGTTTTTAAAATGGAGAGAGAATGGTGCATAGTGTCATTTTCCTTTATCTTCACCTGAAACAGGAACGCAGCTCAGCGCAAAGGTAAGAATGTTCTAACAGTCAGACTATTAAAGAAATAAATCTGATTAGAATATTGCTGATTAAGTTGGCAAATAACCTGATCACCCCAGAGCCAAACTCCAAACTGGGACTACATTTCAATGCTCAAATCATGGTCAACTACCTAAGCAAATGAAAAGAGCAGTTAATCAGCATCACATCCTAAACGTTATGCTGAATTATTACATCACTATAAATCCAAACATAAGTGTTATCAGCTGCATCGCTCATGAACGATGCAACTCTTGGAACATAATTTTCCCTTGGCAGGAAGCCTTGATGACTCTGCTAAAAATGTGTTTAACCATAATATCCAGGGCTTTGTGCCCCAGACCAGGTGATTATGGCTGCCCTGAGATACAAGAGCCAGCCTAGTTAAAGCTGCTGGAGCCCCTGCACGGCACCGTGTCAGGCTGAGCCACCTCAGACTGACCAGCCCCAAGATGCACTGAACACACACAAAGTATCTTGCAAACAGCAAACTTCTTGTCTCCAGGAAAAGGCTAAACAGAACACTCCTTGAAAGCCACAGCTGTTCCTGATGTTTTACAATCATCTGCCAGTAGGTACTACTCAATCCAGTAAATGTTATATTCTGCATCACTAAACTGAAAGATAGTTCTGGAAAATATGGTATGCTAAGAGATAGTCTACTCAATAAAAATGTCATACCTAGTTGGGAGAGGTCCAGTTTTGTCCAATGCATCCCTGTGGGGCAGCTGGAGGAAAGTGTTCTGATAAATATCTGCCCGAGACTATCCAAGCCCCAAATGGCATCCTGGCAAGCAGAGTAGTGCACCATTTCAGCCTCCGGAGGCAGCTGCACCGTAGAAGGACGAAAATGAGGATTCTGATCACTGACACAAAACAGATCCTTGTTGCTTTGGCACAGCCACAAAAAGCTTCCTATGGAAAGGACACTTCTGTTATTAAAATAATTCCTAATCCACTCTGAGAAAGCTTACACATCTACTTTTTCTGAAAAAAATGATCAGTCCATTTGAAGGCAGAACTAAAGCTTCTTGGCTATGTTCATAGGGTAAGGCTTTGAAGTACAAGTACACATCCTAAGCCTGTATTTAGGCATTTAAATATTCTCTTTCTCAAATAAAGGAAGTAGTAAGTGATCTCATTTGAAGAAATGTTTCATTTGAAGAAACTAATAGAGAGAGGACACATGTAACCATGCACTATCACCTCTCTTTATTCTTTTGCTCTTTTTTATCCTTGATAACTGCCTTTGAAAAGCAGCATTCTTTTTCAGCTCTAAACCACAGTTTTGCCACTAAAGCCAGTGTACTTAGATAATGCAATTGCTAACTATTGTAAGCCGCAGTTCAATTCCCTCCCAGGGTCTCACTTTTACCAATAATGTGCACTTTGTTGTAGTAACTGCACTGACAGGAGAAGCACTTGCTTAGTACACGCATTCCAGCAAAGCATGCTCCAAAAGTTTCAATTACAAATTCTGGTAATGCATGCTTTGGCAGTTTAGGAAGTTGCTGCTCCTGACGACCACCTATTTCTCTGCTGCATGCTACTCCACACCACAGGTGAGAGCAAATATGTTACTTTAATCTCTAGTAGTTTCACAGACATATTTCCACCCTCCTTCAACTACTTTAGATCCCCGCAAACAGAAACGACCAAAATCTGAAGTAATTCAGGATATTTAATTACTTACACCATCAATTCTACTCCATTTAAAAATCAGGTATTATATGCCTGCACTGTTGATTTACCAACCTTCTTTAGATGAAGCTGTGGACGCCAACACAAAAACCCATTTTGTGGCAGAAGCAGTACCACGAGGCACAATATTATTCCAATACGTGCCTTGAAAGAAAGAACAGAGTGGTATTAGTAGGAAATTTAGTTTTCTATTAAAATTTGTTATTTAGAATTTAAAAGAAATTCTATTGCAATCAATTATTAAATATATTTTAGACAAGATCTTCCATGAAAATCTTTCAAGAAACTGTTGGGCGGAGGAAGAAGCTTCCTCCTGACACCTATGTAAACACACACAGAGAAAATGGATGCAGAAGAGGATAAAGAAGAATATTAATGGTCTTCAACAGAGGACCAATTTGGTGACGAGGTTAAACAATATCCTAGATGTACTGTTAGTGTTTACATAAACAACGAAATGTACCAAATCAAAATTCTATTTTGAGAACTGTAGCAAGAAAAATAAAGCAATTCCTCTATTAGCACTGTAAAACCATGACATTGGTTTTGCACAGTCACACTGTGTAAGATAAAATAGATTCAACAGTTTAAGATTGCCTTCTTATCCCAGAGAAGGTTAGGTGTTAAACATGTAGGTGTTAAAAAGACTAATTTGTGCACAGTTCACTGGTTGACAATGACTTTTCCATGAAAAACATTTCCCTTTAAATGAGAAAGTATTTAAGACCAAATGCTAACGAATCATTTAATTGAATTTTTAAACATGTTAAAGCTGCCCTGACATGCCATGGGTAATTTTTGTGGTGACAGAGCTGCAGTTAGTTATTTCCTTGTATTTAATATTCTTAACTTACAAAAAATTAAAATGCAGAAGCACACCAACCTATTAAGTTTCCCTTTGCTACATGGAATTCGTTTTTGCCTGAAGAGATCCAGACTCCACTGCCATTAACTCCGAGGAGGCTGGGCTGACACTGAAGCTGCTGTGACCAAAATGCCATGCGGAGCTTATCAGCCACCTTCTCCACAGGTGCCTGAGCTGCTGTTGCCACTGTGTGAGTTGCCTGGATTATGGTCTGGAACAGGCTGCACTGGTCAAACACTACGTAATCAGTGATGCTTACCTGGGGGAAAAAGAAAAAATGTGCTCTTGATAATTATTCAAGCTGTAGGGTGAACTGCACAATCTTTCATCAGAAGCTTTTTCAGAAATATTCAAAGTGTCAGAAGGGAAAAATAAAAATGGTACATTTTGAGTAATTATCTTGCTAGTAAGCCACAATCAATATTAAATGCCAGCTTACAACTCCCTTCTACCCAACAATCCATTTAGAAATCTGCATTTTTAAGAAAGCCCTTTGTTTTAGGATGTCTCCCTCAAAAAACATGTTGAACTCTGCAAACCAAGAGGTGAATTTTCAGTTTCCCAAAGGAAGAGAGAAACTTGCACATTGTAGCAATTCAAACCACATGACAAAATTTTGTATGCAATACTCCTTTGCAACTACCTCGTGGACATTTTAATTCATAGTGTAGAAGGAGGTCTAAATAAGCAATTGCCCAAGTTCTGTCATGCACAACTAGACTGGCAGGGATACTCCTAGAAGGGATGGAAATGCTTAAGAGCACAAGAAGGGCAGCAGTTTGCCAATAACCTCAAAGCCAAGCTACTCATGATGCCCACATGCAAAATGGGATTCTATATGCACATAGACCAAAATTCTTGTCACTTAGGTAAGCATGTAGACAAACAAATTTTCTGTAAAACTGTTTTTGTGCTCCCTTCCTCCCCACCCCTATCTCTAGAGGAAACAAGAGAGGCTGGAGAAACCAGAGTCAGGAATTCCAAATCAATACCAGACAGTACTTGCAGTAACTGAGTTGGTTTCACCCACACGAACTGTGGCTGAAACAAGCAGCTCCACGTAGCTCAAAGAGACCTCAACTGAACGGAAAAATGCAAAACACATTCTTTTGCACGATGACTTATTGTTTACTTTATCTAGCTAAGGAAAAGGATGGGAACTGCAAGACAAGAGAAGAGGCTGCGTTCAGGAGCCAGAGTTGATGCTCTGGCTCAATAGCATGTCCTATCACCTGCAGAGCATTTCTTGTGTCCTTGAAAGCTTCTGCAATGCTGCTCTGGATGACCATGGGATGGTTTTGCCTCCCCTCTTTAGAGCAGACCCCAAAAGGGATTTCAGCCATAGCCTCACTGAAGTTTTAATATACTGAGTAAGGACTGCTGTAACATATCAAGCAATTAATTGAATTTATTCTTAGAATCTTGTGGGGAAAAGAACACAAATAACAAGCCCAAGGTAAAAGACTTAACTGAAAGCAAAATAAAAAAATGCCTACTTGCCACCAATGGTTATCATCTCCTTGTGGTTTCTTTGAAACTATACCAGTCCTGAACCAGAGATTGCCATGGATATCCAAAGCCCATAATGTCTGCTGATCTCCAAGGGTTATGCACACCGGTTCCAAAGCTTGCATTTCGCTGGAAATGCAAACAAGTAAAAATATTAAAAACCTTACTTCAAATTTATGTTGATGGTATTTTAAGGAAGCTGTTATGATGCTACAAGCTATCACAATGTTGAACTCAGTGGTGCCAAGCTAAAAAACACATTTGATATTAAATTTTCACAGTTATTCAGTACTTTATATTTTGTTTAAGTAAAAAATATTCAACAACAACAAAACCCATGAGTGCTTCAAAGATCACTCAAGATTTGAAACTTGGATACATAACAATAAAATTAAACAAGCCCTATTTTGTTCAGCAAATAAGCAATCAAGAGCTGTGTTTAAGTTTTTGATAAAACAGCTTCATAAATGCATTTTCTCCAACTTCCCTGACCTATTCTAAGAACAATACCTGCAGTTCAGGGACCACAAATAGAAACCTCAGCCTCACTATGTGACAAAGATAAAAGCTGAATTTAGGACTATAGGTTTCCTGCATAAGTAAACAATTTTCATGCTCAGAAAGTCAACAGGGTCAAGTGATCATATCAGACACTGAAAAGGTAACAAACAATGCTGGTTCTTTCAGATAACCTTTCTTGACAATTTAAGAACAAATAGTGACTGCTTTCTGCAACTTTAACACAAAGCCTAAGAACATGAGATGTACCTAAGGTGTAGGTCAAGCAGGTAATTTCATTAAACAAACTAATTAAAGTACATGCAAATTTCACATTTGAACAAAGACACAGTAGTTTCTTAGACTGTTCAAATGCCAAATACCAGGCTAGGAGGTAGCACAAGTTAAGGTTTCACAATAGGATATTCAATAGATAAAATCACCTGATGACAAGAACTTGAATTTTTTCCTACACTTGCTTCAGGCTGATGTCACAAGAGACACTATATTCCACATTCTCAAAGCCAGCAGTAGAGGCTCAGTGCTTTCAACATTATTACAAAGGAACTACCATGAGCAAAGGATCAACTACAAAGCTAAATACCAACCACACAAAATGTTTATAAAAATCTGTGGCTGGGGAGTGCAAAAGTGTTATCCAGCTATGTGGATGACCAAGAAAGTGCATAGATTTAATCTCAGGAAAAAAGAAATAAAACACTCAAAAAACTGGAGGGCTCATTAAAACCATTATGGCACAGATTAAACAAACAACATGTAATAAAAAAGTCATGTTGACAGACATTATAAAGATCTCTTAAAAATTATTCTCACTCTTTAAACTCTCTTCTGTTTATGACAATTGCTTTCATTACATATCAGTCTGTCATACCTGACAGAAAAACAGCAGTTACTCTGAGTATGTCTGGACAAAGACTAAAGGAAGGAAGGACAGACAGACAGATAGCTAAAATAGATACATACACACAGAGGTATATATATACATGAGTTCAGGGTAACACTTTTTCACACATCACAGCATTCCAGCACAGTCCTTTGTGTCATTCAGGTTATGCCCAGAATGTCCCACCAGAGTTATTACCTGACAATATCACTCTTCCACTGCTCCCCCTCAGGACAAAAGCTGCGCACTCCCTCCCGGTACAGCAGGGCCCGCTGCTCGCTCAGAGCCCACACCACATTATTTCTGGATGTGACCTGTGACAGTGGATAAGGGCAGTCAACCTTTACTGCTCGGGCACAAGGACGATCCACACTCAGGCCTAGAAATCAGAAAATGGGGATTGCTTTACAAACTTCGGCTTTTTGCAACAAAAAGGAAAGAGATAAAGCAACTCAGTAAAAGAAAATGCAGAAGAGAATAGTCTCAACATGCTAACATTTGTCATTTGATCATGATTTCCTTGAGTGACTGTTCTTCTTATGAACTATTAATAATTTCCTCTAATATAGCTGAGTTTACATTTTAAAAAATAAGACACTGTACATCCTTCAACATCCTGCAGAGTGCATGTCCAGTCCTGTCATTTCTGTTCCTTTTCTCCCTCTAGTGTCAGCACCAGGAATCTCCATTTATAAAATCTATTAGAGCTGACAGAAGCATCAAAGAAAGAGCCAGTAATGGAAGAACTTTTGCCCAAAACATGCTAGGGAGAGAAGCAACCTGATTGGAATAGTGACAATACAGCAATTACAAAAAAGCATGCCACAGTGTGTAGGACTGAAAGGGGCAGAGAGGTTCTGGTAGATTTACGGCAGTTTGCACATATTTCTACATCTAATCTACAGGAACATGTCTTCTTTACAATTACACTGAAACTTGATTTACACATGTGAAACATCTCAGGAGACATAGCTTTTGTTTCATCCTCTCCTGCTGCCAAAGCCAGTATGAACAGACTCATCTGTATGATATTCTAGACTAACAAGAACGCTCATTTCTAAACCTCTGAGCACGCATTTTTGTTATAAACATCACACATTTAGACAGTGAAGGGAATGAAAAGATCCTAGAGAAACAATTTTCACTGGCTGCCTCACATTAGGAAGACAGATATACTGAGAATTTATTTTTTGCATCGAAAGACGAATTTGGAAGCCTAAGAACAGCAGAATGTAAGCTGATGTAATCAAACCAATCTCTCAAAGGGAAGAAAAATATTGATTCAAACCTCCACAGAGCCCTGTATGATTAGCATCCAAAATTCACTCTCCATCACCATTATCCATGCCTGCTGGTAATATGCATGTGACCATGAGCAAGCCACTTGATTTCTCTGGAACTACTATACTTAACTAACATAAAATAATTTTAATAGTCTTTGAGTGGCTATCAAAATTCTTACTTATTATTGAAATTTAGCACTCTCATAATTTCTCTTTTAGGTTTATTTGCTGTAGCTCAATACAAAAATTCTTTGTGATTAAAAAAACTGTTTTAAGTACACATCACTATTTCAGAGATGCTGTCCTGTTTCAGTAAATCTAATGTAGTTTCCCCTTAACCCAGTCCTCTTCTTCATTCACCAGTAACTCCTTCATCATATTATTGGTAATTTTTCCTTAGTAATTAAGTTTTTTGTGCAAGCCCCACATGCCTGAGAGTGCTTGATACTTTCCTCCCTTAACTCTAAAGCTAATTCTGCCATCCTTCATCCTAGCTCATGTATTTAGCCTAAAGATTGTTTGCATAACAGCTTCCCAATACATTCTCTTCTATTCACTGAAGAACTTAAAAAGTATAGCCATGACTTTTAAGTTGCCACTGCACTATCCCTTTTTCCAGTTTGTGCCTCATTCACATCCAGTAAGAAGGCAGATGCAAAGATTCCTGCTCCACAGCCCATTCCATTCCCCCACGGCTTTGCTTTCTCTATCACATCAACTATATACCACTTGTCTATACTTCGAAAGCACTTCATGATCTGTCTCAGAATACCTTCCTTTCCTTATCAAGTGGTAACTCGTACCTTCAAGAGATCCGTGCTTTTCAAAACATAAAGATTCTACTTTCCCCCATGCTGCCCACTTAAGGTGAGTTGTTTGAGTGCACTATACCACTTTCAAGGATATTATTTTGATATTTTCTGCAATCCCTTTCCATTTATCTCCATCAATCTCATATCCTACCCATGTCATAAATTCTCTGTACTGTATGAATTCCACTTGGCACACACAAAACAAGCGGCCACAAACTGGCTTTTCCACTCTCTTAATTACAGAAAACCTCACAACCATTTCCAAGTGTGTCTCAAGATTAAAAGGTTTCCTTATGTCCTGGCTGCAGATAAAAGTTTATAGCAAACTGTGATCATTATTCTATAGACTTGAAATCTAATAATCTTGGCCCACAAAAATTCAAAGAGCCTGCAATTAATTTAGGTACCTGTTTGCAGATACAGATCTCCATTTGTTCTGATAATCCAGGCAGTGTCATCACTTAGAGCTACAAATACAGCCTGGGGTAAAGCCTCATACCAGTGCCGTTTTCCTTTTATAGTTACTTTTCCACAAGCAAAAGCTTTGTTAGTCTTCTGTTCAATCTTCCAGAGAAGAGCCCCTGTATGAGAAGAAAAGAAAGAACATAATAGCACAGCAATTACTGCAACAGTCACAGGTGATGTGTCCTACCTACACCTAAACTAACAGGAGGGGAAAAGCAAACCAGTAGCATTAAACAAAAATGCAAGTTTAAGAAACCCTTACAATTATTTTAAAAGCAAGACCAGAACAGTAACTGATTTCTAATATATAAAAATAGCTTAAAAAAGAAAACCAACTAGAACTCCAAACGTAACTGTTGGCTTATACCAGCACAGTACATTGTCACATTAATTTCCTTTGAATGATTCCACAAAGTTGCCTTTAAATCCATTTTGACATTCTGTGGTTAATACATCCATGGCAAACTGTGGATGCTAGAAACTTCCACAGATTCAGTGAAAAGCTGGGTGAATTCCTGGAACTGAAGGATAAGAAATGCAGAGGAACAACGTTTTGCCCAGGCAATCTCAGCCACCAACAACTGCAGCCTGAACCTGCCAAGGGCAAACATGACACATGCCCACTCCTTTCACTTTTCTGCAGGGACCTGCTGTTGACCACTCCTAAGGGTAAGATACTGAGCTGGATGACCCCACACTTTCACCTAGTACAAGACTCTTAAATTGTTTTGGTTATAGCACAACTCAGCTATAGATCAAATAGAATTTCTTTCTTCCTACAGCAGACAGCAAGTGTTCCCCTGCAGAGAGAAGGGAAGATTGACATGTGCTTTTAGAGATGACAGGGAACAAAAACAGTGGCAAGGCAGGAGACAAAGAAACTAAAATGGCTGAGAAACTTTGTATTTTCACTCCAGTCCTGGAACAACCTGGAACGCCAAAAGTGACGCAAGCTTATAACCAAAACCTGCTTATTTTTAATCCAACATAATCCTCATTCACAACCATCCAGAACAAATTCATATGCAAATGTACTAAAACTTCAAAGTTTCTTTTCTTCAGTGTTTAAAAAGAAATCAAATCAACCAACCCACGCATACACAAAGCCAATTCTACATTTACAAGAAAAAGAACTTTAAAACTGTGAATCACAGAATGGTTTGGGTGGGATGGGATCTTAGAGATCATCTGGCTCCAACCCCCTACCACAGACGGGGATATCTCCCACTTGACCAGATTGCTGAGGGCCTCATCCAGCCTGGCCTTGAACACTTCCAGGGATGGGGCATCCACAGTTTCTCTAGCCAGCCTCTTCCTGTGCCTCACCACCCTCATAGCCAAGAACTTCTATAGCTCCGTAACAAAACCCAAGGTTTTGTATAGACAAGGAGCTTTTCTCTGCCTACCACTGAACTGCTGCTTCTGAAGTTCACTTTAATCAGGCAAATGCATGTTGAAAACCTCCCAAAATGCAATGTGAACCTGTTAGAAAGACAGCCACTTAAACTACAACGTGGGATGCAGAGGTAGTGAAGATGTAGTCACATAACTGTGACTATTGAAAAAAAACCCACAAACAAAAAGAAACCCAAACCAACACACTACTTTTACATGAAACAAGACCTAAACAACCAAGTTTCTGGAAGTAATTTATTTGAAAAGAACAAACTATACACTGCCTATATGGAAATTACCTATGCACTCAACTGTATCTGTAATCTCATAAAAATTACAAGTTTCACCTAATTAAATAATAATTTACATTAAAACAAAAAACAAACAACCAAAAAACAAAAACAAAGAAAATGCCAGAGTCTATTCAAATTTTATATTTACAAGGTGACAGCGCAGCAGATGCCAACCCACCTGAGGGGGAAACTGCCACTTGCTGGACTCCATCCTCAAACTTCTGCCAGCGCAGCCCGGCCGCAGGAAGGGCACTGCAGTACAGGCTGCCTCGATAGTCCAGGCACCAAATGTATTTCTCTGAGACAACCAGGCTCAGGATGCCATAACCAGGGCCAGAGTATCCCATCCAGCTCTCTGCAAACTAAAAACTGTAGAGTCAGAACAGTGTCAGGTGTCTTCAAACTGCATAAGAAAATGGGTATATAAGAACAGCAGCTCCCATGTTTTGATTTTAAAAAAGCTAAACTTAAGTACTTTAATCAATGAATAAATTTGTCTTGTGTAAAATAAAACTACATCTGTCACTGTTCCCTAAGGCTGTATGTGCACAATGAGACTGCTAGAACAACAGATTTAGTAAAAAAACAAACCCCTCCACACCGTCATCCACCTCCAAAGAAGGAATACATTAAAATGTACAGTCTGCCTGTAGTCCAGGAAATTATTCATTGTCTAGGAAGTGATGAACAAAGGGAACAAGACAGCTGGCAGGCAGAGACAGCTAAATATCCAACTCTAGTACTCTCTGTATCATACAGGAGCCATGTCTTGCAGAAAACCGGTTTACAGCCTGCTCTCTTAAATTTTCATTGCTTGCATGAGGTGAACTCAAGCATTGCATACAGATTATCGGTGGAGCTTTCTGAACATGACAGAGTGTAAGAACACCATAACCTGAAACTAAAAGTCTTCTGCACTTTGGGCTGCAGTTATTACTAAATAGGACACCATCAACATATAACTCAACCTTTATGAATGAATATTTGGTTGATTTCAATACAAGGCTGTTACAGATCTAAAAGAAACAAAACCCCCAGCCTACAAGAACTGCATTTCCTTCTTAAGACTTCTGCTAAAAGTCCCAGTGATTTTGGCAATTTTGCAGAGTTTACAATTAACTTCAGTACTTTTTTTTCTATATTTCTATGAGAATTACCCACAAAATATTGATAAAGGAAAGAAGGATAACAGAAAAAGGAAACTGTCAACATTTTAAACAGTACTAACTACTGTTGGCCAGGGGGCAAAGACTAATCCTTATTTTGAGTATTTGCAGGTAAAATAATTTTTAAGCAGAAGCCAGCCATGTGAGATAATTAGTATTAATTCTCCATGAAGTCAGCTGCATTTGGGAACAGCATCACACAGAATTTGGACTACTGGAGATCCAAACAAGGAGCAGCCTTTGAGCATGACTGGGTTTTACTGATCACTCTTTAGTGGATGGGTTTCTGACAGAATTTTTGTTGAGCTGGGAATAATACAGCCAGAACAGCTTCTTTGCATTGCAAGCACATGTCACCCATTCTGAACTCCGATACATCACATTTTGTAAGAGTTACAACACATACTGTTGTTTGGCTTAACACTTTACTTGTGTACTTGAACCAAGTAAAAAAAAAAATTATCTCCTAAAGACGTAAAGGACAGTAGTTGCAGGAATGCTTCTTTTGAAAAGCTGTTTCTTTTTAAGGTTAAAGGTACTTTAATTAAACTGAAAAGAAATACCTGATCAGATTTTAGCAGCACCATTTCATCTAGGCTTATCTTGGCTACATCCTGTGCACCAGGCACAGCACCAACTTCAGGCATGCTGGTCTCTGAGGATGAATATGGTAATCCATGTCCATAAATATCCTCTTCGTCACTTGAGGCAGATTTTTCAGTCTTACTTTCATGAGTGTCTGCTACCCTTTCAGCAGTGCTAGTACTACATTTAGCTTTGATTGCACTTTCAAAATTCCACCCAGAAATGGAACAGTTATCTGAATGAACATTGCCAGAGATGTCAAACTGGGGCGCAGAAGGGTCTGACAGAGCGCTGTGGATTAGACAGAGCTGCTGTTGGTCTTCCCTACCAGTTTCATCACTTTCTGTTGGTGTCAGGGATGTCTGGACACCAAGTATACTGTCACATTCCAAAAACATCTGGTCTGTAAGGCCTGGATCTTCAGAAGATTTTTCAGTATCCTGCAGCTTCATTTTATCCAAGTCCTCATCTATTTTACACAATGTAGGAAAATCCTGCTCCTCCTCCTCTTGGCTCAGCTTTCCAGGACAGCATTCATTGCTTGCAGAAACCACACCACCATTACATTCACCATCAACACTGCTTGTCAAGTCTTCTGTGAGCATCAGAGGAGATGCAGATGCCAAAGTATCTATAACAGCTGAAGTACCCATGCCACTGTCACTGTTTGGAAGTTTCTGTAAATCAACCACATCTCCATTTTCTTCGTTAATTAGTACAGTTGCTGACTCAGGAGACTGTAGGACACTGAAAGTTTCTGAACCATTATCTTCTTGCAAGATAGTATGGGACTCCATACTGAACATGCTTTCCTGATCTGGAGATCCAGTACTCAAATGGTCAATGCTGCCACTCATGATGCTGGAAGTCATGGAAAAGGAGTCTGCATTCAAGGAATGTGGACTGTCACCAGAAAGCTGACGCTCATAAATTGGTGTGCCTTCCAGAGAGCTGTGGTTTCTCCTTGTTCCACTTTCTGTTATCGCATACACACGCAAAAAAGGGAGAAAAATAATATTACTAAAATCTATTAAACTCCAGTGCCAAGTAAGAAATTAGAATATTTTTAGAACTGGAGGAAGAACAAAGCTAAATCTAAATTTTAACCATACTGATTTTTTTTTCAACTTTAACACTAATGATATGTATAAAGCCAAAAAGACCCCTGAATATAGTACTCAATTAAAATTATCAAATACTCACACTATTTTATCAAACTAAAAAGGACGGCTAAGAAAGACGCTGCCAAATATTCTGAATAGGATGAATACATATTACACAATTTCAACATCAAACTGGACACAGAGTCCACTGTATGCTCCCACTAAAAAATACATTAGAACTTGAAGCATGTTTACATAAAGCAAAACAAAGGTAAAAGGACAAGGTCCAAACAGATCTAAAAAGACATCATCAATTTATCACTTTTGGAGATTTTCATCTTAAACAGAAAAGGCCCACCACAATCCCTCAATCATTTCAGAAGCACAGCACCACAATATAAACGAAGCCTGTCAAACATAGACTCTCTCATGCAACATGCTCTAACAATGAGCAGTGCAGGGGAAGCTCTGCTAGACCTACCCTGTTTCTTCTTTTTTTTCTTTTTCACCTTAATTGGCTTTACAATGAGTTCTTGATCAAAATCTTCAGAGCTGATGGTGCTGAACCTCTGTGAAGCAAGCTGACCTTCTCTCTGAGCTTCTGGAAGTTGGTCTGCACACATCATAAAGCTTGAGCCACTGTCCACAGAGTTCACAGAGCTGCTCCTGCTTCGTGATTCACTTACTACAGAGCAGCCCCTTTTTCTGGTTTCATTGCTCAAGTCTCCCACTCTATCAAAACTTTTCTCTGATAGTGTTGGAGTTTCCAAATCATCTTTCACTGAAGAAGAGGAGCCATTTTTATCACCAGTAACTGAAGGGGAAGCAACCATTTTTTTTTCTGTTTCCACTAAAGGGCTGGATGATACAGATGAAACTACTGATGATGGGGTCAGCAATTTGGGACTTGTATCTGTTAAAGGATTTGACAATTTTGAATTCACATCTGAAAATGTCCAAAAGAAAAATAAAAGTATAAATACTAGTTCAAGTATAAACACTAGCATCAAGTTAGTAGGGACATAACTCTTGGAGAGTATTGAAAGAAAGGAATATTTCTGCAAAAAAAGAAAATTCTAAGCTCACAACATTTAAAAATAAGTATTTGCACACACACAGTTCTAAACTTCCTGCAAATTAATCTATATGAAAGTACTTTCCCCAAACCCTATTCAACTTCTATGAGTAGAATTCTGAACTTATGTTTATGTACAAAGTACAGTACAGGTCTGCAGCTTGGAAGACCCAGTTGTACCACACACTGATGTACCATCCTATATCTTTAACTTCTTCATTCAAACATCAAGTAGCTTGAAAAAAAATCAAGGAAAATAACCAGATAAATCACTGTGGTGATTAGCAGAAAATACACTTCCAAAGGCTCCTTTCAAACTATACTTGAAATTTGAGATTAAAATAATAAACAGCCTCTAGAAGTTTGTGAGTAAAGAACTGCCTAAATGACTAAAGCTGTTGTCAATATGCAATGACAAGAAAGTTAAGTTCTTCAGCATTCAATGAGACTTCATAGCATATTTACTAGCATTTTGCTAATACAAAGCTAAGATGGAGTATTTAAATGCACTGACAGTCCCTTTTAGAGAGTTTTAGTAATATAAATGTTTAACTCAGATGACAACAAATACTAAACTGTCAAATTATTTTTGGAGTTCTAGTGAGCATTCTTTAGATTTATTAGCCAATTCTTTCTTTTTCATTGCTAGGAAGGCTGAGATTTCCCCTGGAATGTGGCTGGTGACAGGTGGCACAGAATCAACGTATTCAGCTATTGAGAGTGATCCTAAAGGGATAACCATGATCAGGAACTCAGACTGCTTCAGCATCATGGTTCAGAATGAGCTCTCAAATGCACAGATTAGAGATGCCTCGTTAGGTTAATGCTGATCCACTCTCAAAAAAGGCAACCATATTTAATTTCTTAATGCCCCCATTCTCACTGCAGCCAAAAGAGAAGCTCAGATAAGCAGATAAACCAGGTCTCTAAGTATAACCTACCAAAACAGACGAATAACTCCACAGGACCTAGCAGGTTTTTGCAATAATCTGAAGAGTTTTGTGTGAGGTTTGGTTTGTTTCAATTTTGTTGGTTTGGGTTTTTTTTTTAATTAAAAAAGTGCAACAGGCACTATGTTCCATGAGGTACACACTAATTTATACATACTAAACATACTACTAATTTCTACATATTAATCTTACTAATCTGTACAAACCTATTGATGACAGTCCTTCGGGTCTGTTTGAAATTCTTATTATGTCTCTATCTCCCTTTAAGAGAAAAATCTCATTGTTGGTACAGGATACAGACACAATATCACCATACCCTTCCAAGCCACCAATCAAAGCCTGTAAAGAGTCAACAGAAAAAGAAATAATTGGCATCAGATTAACACACTGTTTGCACAACATGGCACGCTCAGCAAAAGCGTTTGCTGGATTTTAATGAACATAAACAGTTACAGGATAAAGATTCTTATCAAAAAGAAAGAAAATAGAAAAAAGAAACAGTAAAGAACTCTTTAATCATGATGCAGCTCCATTTTTATACTAATTTAAATTCCACAGATCTATTCTTTGTCCAACTAAAGGCAACCAAATATAACAACTTAAGCAATATGCAATTTGGTGGCAGAAGAGGGCCACAGAACAAATGTCTAATACCATTTAGACAAAATTACACTAGCTTGTATCCACTTTCATATGCATTTTTAAGAAAACAAAATAGCTAACACTTCACTGTATACCAAATAAAAGGTAATACTGCTTTTTTTTTTTTTTAGACACCAACAGTAGTAGAAGGGAAAGAATAAATAGTTCCAGGCACATTTTATAGGTCTAAAATACCTTTTTGCATTAATTTCTTGATTTTAGGTTTCTATATGCTTTACTAAGCAACAGAATTGATTATGATGTTAACACCTCAACTGAAAGCTTTAAATATATGTAATTTTCATATATAACATACTGAGCTAGTTGGTGAGTATATCATTGCAATGACAACTCAAGGAGGGAGACAATAAATACTCTTTTCTGTTTGTTTTAAATACGGATTTAAATCACAGACATATAATAGATTACCAAAACAGAGTCTCATGGCATAACATTAACAAAAACACAGAAGAAACAAAATATGCAGCCTCAAGATTTATCTACCTGGTTCACAGTGTCTAGTAAATAGATGCTGTATTCGTTCCAGGTCAGCACCCATCCTTCTTGGAAAAAGCATGAAACAAGCCCAAGGTGTTTCTCTGGAGAGCTGTAACTTCCTCTGTCAGGTGGTTCCAAACGAGGATAGAGTTCAAAAGTTTTTATTCCTCCAGCAAATACATCTTTCAATATGAATGTGGCCTGAACAGTCCCATGAACATCAGACTTCCACAGACGAAGCCCAGGTCTGGCAGCAAATAGTGTCAGGTCACTCTGTTTACATAGGCCAGGTATAAAACATGCTCCAAATTTGCCAGTGCTAAAATACAAAAGAATTTATTTTAAAAGCTATATACTCAACTTAGAAACTATTTTTAAAACTAAAGGCACAAATTTACAACCACAAATTATCATGTCTTTGATTAAAATATTCAAATGTTTGAAGTACAAATTTACTTACAGTAAGACAAGAGCAGTAATGACAAATAACAAGTTTCCCCTCAGCTTTAGATGTCAGACACTACAGCAATTAAACAAGTTAAATGACTCCTCCTAATAAGCTTCATAGCCTTAGTGCCGCTCTGTCCATCTCAAAAAGATCCTCCTATGCACTTTTCCTTCTCCCAGAATTAATAAAAAACAAACAAAATACTACAAACTAATGCTGAGAAACTGACAATCTCTACTTGAAAGAAGCAAGGAACAGACTTCAGCTGTTGAACCCTTCATTTCTCA
Source organism: Pomatostomus ruficeps (assembly GCA_013400735.1). Classification (NCBI taxonomy): domain Eukaryota; kingdom Metazoa; phylum Chordata; class Aves; order Passeriformes; family Timaliidae; genus Pomatostomus; species Pomatostomus ruficeps. Next base: position 22,398 of record VYZT01048204.1, read on the forward strand.
TACACCGAAACACCACTATGATCACCCAAGAAAACCCTTCACGTATAAGACAGCCCTTGGTATTCCTGTTACTATTCATATCCCTGAAAGATACATCATAGACCTTCTTCCAATTGTAAATTTTCTCTACTTAGAGTCAGTCATGCTGTTCGATGACCGGCTTCCCGCTTCCTTACCTGAGGGGGATTATGTAAGAGAAGATGTCAAAGCCACACAAGCGGTTCCTAGTCTTCAACTCAAATTTAAGTGCTTACTATACAGTCTCCCTATTAACTCACTTCAGTGTATAAGAGAAACTGGGATGCTGACTTGCTTTTTGCATCAAATATTACATCACCCATTACACAGACTTGATTACAACGCTTGCTCACTCCAAGTCACAGTAAACAAAGCGGGACTGCAGAGGAAGTTTGGCAGTGATTTCAGTTTAAACAATGAGAAAACATCTTAAATATTTTTGCCTAGTAGTGCCTTGAAAATATGATCATGACATACTTGCAACAATGTACTTTCTAAATAGGTATAATTGTCATTTTAAGCTCGACCACACATAGCTATTGTAACTAGCTTTTTATGAGCAGACTGCTGTGTTGTATTAATTTTACTGCCTAGATCACTCTGTCTGTAATTCACTTTGAAATGCTAGAATTAATAGATGAGCCTGCATCAGGATTTTACGAGGGTTACTTTTTTCTGGGCTGTGTTCCAACTTGGTTGACGGATTTCTCTTCTGTGTAAAAAAGCAGAGTCCGCTGTAAAGTAGAGACAAGCAGCACCTTCTGGTTGTAATCCAACTGGACAATCGAAGATGGCTCTTCCAATACCAGGCTGGAGTTGCAAATACCCTTTCAAAGACACACACAATTCACATGGGTCAAACCCTCCTAAAAATACAAGGTAGTAACCAACACTTCAAAGAAATTTATAAGCCCAAGAGAAAACAAATAAACAAAAGCTTTTGAACTCCTGTTGCATGACATTCACTTAATGAATATGGACTTAATTTACAGAGGCAAGAGGGGAGTTAGATTGTGTGTGACACACTACGAAATGTAGTTTTTCTTGAATATTAGCTAATACATTTCTCTTTAAATCAACAGAAACTTTAAGACACATTTTCTTCCTTCTTCCCCACTGCCAGGCCATACATCGCTGAGACAATTATTACTTTTGGTGATTTCTGTCAAACCAAATTGAGGGACAGTCACAGATAAATCAGGACAGATGTTGTTTAAACTTTTCTTCCATATAGAAATTCAAATCAGCATTCATTTTGTTGACATCTCAGATCTGTATTAACTAACCAGATGTGAGAAAAATTCCATCTACTAGTAACATGCTAGTCAGCCAGCAGCACCCAAATGTTACTTTCACTCTACACTCTAGATTGAGATGCTGAACAATTCTGGGAGAAGTACTTCATCAATAGAGCCTCATCAGTCGAAAGTACCCCTTCCAAACAAAAGACAAAGTACTGGCTGAAAGCTGAAGAAAGATTGGATAGTTATTTCAAGAAAAATGAGAAGGATCACTACTTCTTCTAAAAGGCATTACTTTTTAAAAAAGGTAAGGCAGTTGTGAAGGATATCCAATGGCCTTGCTGGGTGTGCACACACTTGGCCAAGTGCCCACATACCAATAAAGCCATCCAACTCAACACATAACACTAAGCAATTAACTAACTGCTAAATATTTAAACACACAAGCATTCTTTCAGAAAGTGGAAATGTGAATTAAGGTCCCTATAACAAATGCTCACCTGGTCTAGGTCTAGTGCAGAGTAGACAATCTTTCCTTTGTCATCTCCAGAGAATAATTTCATTCCATTAGGGCTCCAAGCTAAAGCTGTAATGCTACTTTTGTGGATGCCAGCAACATCAAATCTGCGAAGCTGTAAAACAATAACAAAGCAATACAAGAATGAGCTGAAGAGAAAATGGATGCACAAAGCCTATTCAGTGACTCCTGACTGGTTTAAATGGAGATTAGGTACAAAAGTGCAGGTCCTTCTAAAGTTTATTTAGCACAAAACTGCCATAACAATCCAAAAACCGCCCCACCAAAGAGATCAGCCAGTTATTACACATGAGAAATCTCTCAGAAGCATATTTGATTAAATACATCTTTTGTAATGCAAAGCATGCTTTAATATTATTTTTTTATAAGCTTAGCCTATGAAGCCTAAAACATATTCACAACTGTTTCATCAGGCAAGACTGACTGCATTTCACTCTTACAAGGAATCACAGTAACACTCTACTAGGACAGGTCATACTAAACCTCACACAAGTTTAGGCAAATGCAAAGATTTACCTGTTTGTTCCTTCCAGGTAACGAAGACACAAGCTGAAAAACTGCAACCCGACCTGAGGCTGTACCGACAGCAACCAGATCATCAAAACAACTCAACAGCTTTACAAAAGTTATAGATTCACACCTCCCCTGTTGAAACAAACCATACAAAGAACTCCAGAGTTAATGAGACACGAACAGGAGAGCTCATTTCTGAGCAACTCACAAGAGACAACAGAAAAAGTTAGTATTTACCTCAAAATTATACTTTTTCATCTGGTTTAAATGTCTGCAGTAGAGATAAAGCATTCCAATGCTGCTCCCCACAGCAATGTAGTCTCCATTGGTATCAAGTGCCGTGAGGTAAACCACAATAGAGCGAAAGCCTTTTTGGATCTTTGTAGGAATGGCATTGAGAAGATAATACAAGGGACAAAATTCCTTAAATATAACCGGTGAAGCCACAGATGCCATAGCAAGGATTTGCATCAGCAATTTTAAGGCTGAAATAAACACATCTACATGACCACATAAGGAAATCTGAAAGACAAAAGCAAAAGACATGTCATTAACTTGTGTGGAGAGAGTAAAAAGTTAACAGAAAGCCACAATTTAGCAAAAAAAAAAACCAAGAAAAAATTCTCAGTTTTGGCTTTGCATAAAGAAAAAGCAAGTTAAACTCTTGTAGTGACTGTAATCTATTCTAAGAAGAAACTTTTTCTTACCAAAAAGTGTATTCCTTAGGTTCAGCTAACACATAAGGATGTATGGTAACCACTAAATATGGGATAACCACTTTTTCTTGCAGCTGTAAGCTTGCCAAAGTTGAGTTCAGATGCAGTATTTCTTCTCAACTGCCTAGTGAAAAAACCGTAAGGCCTCTGACACTGAACAATCCATGTGATGTGTTTCTTCATCTTTCTGCAACCTCTACCCTCAATCCAACCTGTGCCCAAGAGCATGGGATATTCACTGTGTCACACAAAGCTGTAAGATCAACAAATTCGCATTTGTGTTCCACTCCCTAATGCCCCACAGCCCAAGAAAAATCACAGTTGAGAAACAGTTCAGCAAGACCTACAGCTGCTATACAATCAAATAACAACCAAAAAATTAGAATAATGTGGGAAGAAAGGGGAAAGTAAAAACTAAAGAACTCCTATTTTGACAGACACAGGAAAATATCCATGTAGCAACTGAATTTAGAAAGATAAGAAGCCAACAGGAAAAAAGTACCATAGTACCATATGCCCAGGTTTTCTTTTATGGATAAGAAAATAATTTCATGCTTGCAAGCAATACTGTAAATATACTTAGGGGACAGTATCTAAGAATAACAGAAACAAAGAATCTGCCTTCTCCAAGAAAAACAATGTAGTCAGAGCTCATCACAGTAATAACATAGTGGCACCTTCAGAAAAAGCCGGCCATGAGTAACGCAAAAATATTCAAAAGATTTAATTAAACTCAATAATTTTTCTCATCACTACAACCTTGACAAGAACATCTGCAGCAGTAGCTGCTGCTTCTCCTCATGGGTGACTTTGAAACATGGAAGAGAAAAGAAGCCTTCACTTCTTGAATTTTATTTTGCCATGAGCAAGTCTGATTAACAGAATGGTAGAGAGTCCAGCAAAAATACTTGCAGTTTTCCAAGACAGGAATTTTGGATTTCAGTAGACAGGAACATTTTCTGTGGTTGTTTAAGATCTTAACATTGAAGATTTTCTTCAGCTTCAGCAGAGTTAGAACTTCCTTAAAGAAATAAAAACCAGAAATCTGCCAATTGAAGTTAGAAATGCTTCTAAATGTCACAATTATTCTGTGAGGGACTCCTACTGCAACTGGTGATATGTCCTATTGTGCCTAGTTTTTAATTCTCTAAGGATGGAAAATGGTATTTGTTTGGCAGCTTCATACATTGCCTGCAGTGTGTATAAACTAAATTAGAAAAAAAAAAAAATAAAGCTGCTCTAGTTTAATATCTCCATTACCATGAAAAGCTCTGGCATCTAAGTTTTCCAGCTACTTCAGTTGTTGTGCAAGAGCACTCAGCACACACACTTTGGGCCCTGCAACACTTGCTGTAAATATACTATTCCACTAAATCCAAAGGGACTGTTTGTGTGACATTCCCGAGCACGTCATAGACAAGACCATGGGAATAAAGACTCGTTATTTGGCTTATATTTTATCTGTTACAGAAACTGCCAGTAACTACACTAGCACCAGCTGTTAGATGTTCCTAACTGTAATAAATTTTACTGCTTGCTAGAGCTTAGAAATCAATTTCACTCTCCTCCGAAGTTTACAACCTGCCATGATGTATTTCAAGAAATATCATAAAGACCAGCTGATACGTGTCCAAATTATTTTTGAATTAAGAGTTCCTTTCAGAGACATTTACTAAGTTAACAGATAACCTCAATGCATCATGACACTTTCACAATATTTTCACAAACCATCTATTTCATATCCTATATTTTAAGTCTCCTACCCCTTCCTTCAGCATTTACTACTTTCTATCTACAGTCAACTAAATATAAAAATAATCCACTGTTAAAGTCTCGTTTGCTGTTCTAAATGCGCTGTTTTGCCACTTTAGTAATTTTACTAGTCAATGGTCTTTTTTTCTTTTCTCTAATAAAATAAATCCTGTCTTTGTCCTGAGTCTCACATGCACAAATCTTCCTCTGTCTAACCTAAACTTCTGCCACTACCCAGCTACTACCTCATGAATTTCACATATTTTGGTTTTTAAGTTCCCTTTGTGACTCTTGCAATTTACATCTGTCAGCATCCAAAGCTGCCCTTGTAGCTGGAACCATCTCACACTCCTCAGCTGCCAAAGAGGAGCCCTCAGAATCAGGCCCTCAGAATTCATCCTCTCTCTTAGTTTTCATCACTTATTCTTCCAGCTCAACAAAACCATTAAAAACAGAGTAACTGATTACTAACTATGGAAATACACAAATTTGTATTATCCAAAAAAGACTTTTCCTCTTTTCTCTACAATAACCCTGTCTGCAACCTGATGCATATCTTGGAAGTTTACATTTAATTTTAAAAAACACAAAAAAAGGAAAGTTTGGTAGGGTTTTTTCTTCCCACCCACAAAAAACCATAGAAGGAATTATTTCTTGTCACATATTAAGTTAAATTAAAAAACTCTGCTGTTAGGTTAGGGTTCTCACTCTTTGTAAAATTTATATACAACCTCTGATGGCAAAGTAGTCAAAAAAACTAATTAAGATTTTATTCTCTATAAACCATTCAAAAAAAAGGGAAAAATTTATCAATGAACTATAATTTCTTGACATTGTACACAAATTAGTTTCATCTTGAGTGGTTTACAGGCTAGCAAAACACTTACACTGCTTATGTAAAAACATGTAAGTGAAAGCTCAAACCCATAATTTTATTAAAAATACTACTAATTAAGTAATTTTATCTACACTAAACAAATGTATAAGGGTTTAGAAGATCTTCCATGTGGCCTGTACATTCAAAATATCTGCACAAATACAATTCTCTGCTTTTGGGCCTAAAGTCTTCAATATCCCTCTAATGACAGTTGCGTATCACATGTAGTCTCTAACAGCTTTAGGATTAATTGTTATCTGTTTTTCCTATCTCGTTAATCAAAGGCAAACACTGGATATAATCTATTTTCTCACGCAGATTTTGGAACTGGAAGCTCATGTTCAGTCTGTGTCAGACACAGTTATTCTCAAGTGCATAACAGTCGTATAGGGCAAATCAGCTTGTGCTAAGCAGCTGTCCTGCAGCAGAGATATAGTGGAGAAAAATACCACATTTAAAACAATCACCAGAGTCCTTCCTTCTCAACCCTCAGACTTCACAAGTTCTTAAATACTGCATTCAAGGCCATGTTTTGAAAAGCAGCTTTTTTTAAAAATTTTTTTTTTCTGATCTTAGAAATGGGAATAAGGCTCAGTGCGACGTAACAGATGCAGCTAAAGTAAGAGATAATCCTGTGGTTCGGCAGACAGGCAGTGGTTAAAGGTTCAGTGCCAGGATATGCCACAGACAGACTGCAGGAAGCTAAAGCTGCCATTGCATTTCTCTGAGCCCAAGGGTCCTGTTTGTACAAGAGGGACAACGGCTCCATTTTTAAAAAAAAATCTTTGATATTAAAACTTGCATTTAAGTTCTTCAGAGCACACACAAACTCCCATATGACCACAGCTAAACACAACAGTCTCTGTTCTCAGCTAGATCCTGCCAACTAAAAGGAAAGCGCTTTTCTTTTCTAATACCTCTCACACATTTAGCCCCTGAGCAGGCTACCCGACTGTCACGTCTCCAGAGCCTTTCACAGCAGAATGCTGCCAAGCAGAGCAAAGAACACAAATGCATACTTTGCCAAAGGAGCTCTGCTTTCATGTGTCCTGCACACAGGCAAATGACCAGCTGCCACACAGGTCATGGTTACCTGATTAACACACACTTGGCTTTGCACAACTCATGAAATGTTGCATTTTTGGCTCAAATGATGTTTATTTTCTCTGTGACATAACAAAAAATAAAAAACAAAACAAATCTAGATGAAAGAGATGGAAAGGGTAGAAAAAGGAGAACCTACAGTCACTGCACATCCTTATAGGGATGGGAAAACCCAGCTGCATTCCTGCTGATGGTCTTGTGACACCCTACAAAACCTTCACAGAATCCTAGAATGGTTTGGGTTGGAAGGCGCCCTAAAGGCCATATAGTTCCAACCCTCCTGCCATGGGCAGGGACACCTTCCACTAGACCAGGTTGCTCTGAGCCCCATCCACGCTCATATTCAACACTTTCAAACATGAAATATTCACAGCTTCTCTGGGCAACTTGTTTCACCACCTCGCTCCTCTCACAGTGAAGGATTTATTCCTAATATCTAACATAAACCTGCCCTTCTTTCAGTCTGAAGCCATTCCCCCGTGTCTTAACCTCCCTTCTTCAAATGTATTTCTTAAACATATTCTACGGAAACGTATTCAGATGTTTCAAACACTCCTTCCCAACAGGTGCCTTGTCGCTGCAGCCCCTCCAGAGAAGGACAGAGGCAGTGGCTCCCGGCCGAACACCCGCGGGGCTGCCTCGCCTTCCCGCCGGCTTTACCTCGGCTTATGCCGGATTTACCGCCCGGACCCAGAGCCCCGGCACGGGGAGGGCGACGCAGCCCCTCCAGCCGCTCCNGGCGGGTGAGTGAGGGGGGAGCCGGAGGGAGCGAGTGGGGGGGTCGCGGGGAGCGGTCAGAGGCCGGGTCCCGGCGTTTTCTGAGCAAACTAACGCGGTTTTATGTGTCCGTGGTGGTCTGCCAGCCCGCCGGGCTGCTGCTGTCACACCCCGGGATGCACCGTGTCCGGCACGTCGCTCATGCCCCGGGTGGAGCGGGGGCCCCCAGTGTCTCCCCACGTGTGTTACTACATCACTGTGTATAAACATCTAAAGGGTGGGTGTCAAGAGAATTGAGCCAGGCTCTTCTCGGTGGTGCCAACTAACAGGACAAGAGACAAAGGGCAGAAACTGATGCGCAGGAAGTTCCACCTGAATATGAGGAAGAACTTCTTTACTGTGGAGTGACCGAGCCCTGAAACAGATTGGCCAGAGAAGCTGCGGAGTCTCCTTCACTGGAGATATTCGAGAACCATCTGGATGCAATCCTGTGCCATGTGCTCTGGGGTGACCCTGCTTGCGCAGGAAGGTTGGACCAGGTGACCCCTTGTGGTCCCTCCCAACCTGACCCAGTCTATGATTCCGTATGGACTTCACATCTTTTGAGGTGATGAACTCTTTTCAGGTATTTCTGTGGATTAAAGTCGCAGCCAGCAAACATTCAGGCAGGGCATTTAGCTTGGCTTTGAGCCCTGCTTTGGCTGCCAGGGCAGGGTCTGAGGTGCAAAGGTGGGGCTGCTTTGTGTGATCAGACACACAAAGGACACTGATCCGAGGATGTGCAGCGCGTTCCTGCGGCTCTCTGGCCTCCAAAAAGACACCATGAAACGAGGGCTCTGTGCTCAGCAGTAAAGCACCCACCGCCTTCAGCAGGACCCAGCCTTCCCCCAAACTCTTGCAGCTTATGTGTTGCTGTGCATTAATTCTGACCTTTATGGCATGAGCACTGCATGCATGCACAGTAATTGCTGCCATGATTTCTTTCTGTCATACCCTGCATTAGCATCTGACTGTCATTTGATGTCAGAAGACTTCTAGATCTGCCGGCACTACAAAGCCACTGCTGTCCATGCTGCAACATCACATCTCAGAATGTGCTTGTGTTTGTGTAGAAACACGGTTTTCTTACAAGTAGCGATAGACAAGGAATTAGATTTCATGACCAAAGAGAGTTAATGTAAATTCTATTTTACTTTAATCAATATTCACCAGTAAAGCAAGGAAATCCTTCACATAAATAGCTGCCGGACACTGATTTGTTTCTGTGTGCTTAAATGGCTTCAATATCTTTATTTTCTCATACAGCAAAAAGTCCTCCTGATAGTACTCCAAGAAGGCCTGTTTTATCTGTCAGTGCAAGAAAAATTAAAGACAATGCAGCAGACTGGCATAATTTAATGATGAAATGGGAGAGACTAAATGATAATGGATTTACTACGGCAAACAAAATAGTCAACATGAGGATCAGTGAGCAGTAAGTATGCTAATACACACGAGTAAAGATAGCATAAAGATTGCTTTTATTGAGAGATTAATCTGCGTTCTTCAGTATAAAGTTCTTTTTGGAGATGGGGAAAGAACATGTCACAGTGCATAAGCAAGCTCTTAGATCAAACTCAGCAGTTGCATTTTTTGGTTACATAAACCATTTACATTCAAATAATGTCTCATATAGCAATGGTATTTGCAAGAAATGGGAGATGTTTATTTTACATAGTCACACATAATGTATTTAAAATACTTATATAATGTACCAAGTTAAAATCTAATTCTATGAATCTCAGCCCATGTAAGTTCCTTATTCTCTTGCATATTTTACAGTGAGGCGAGTTTTACCAAGTTTTGCTCAAGTCAAAAGTTCAGATTTTAAGAAAGAATCAGTCATTTGTACAGACAAAAAAGTTTTAACAGTGATGATTTAAAAGGAAAACCAACAAAGAACAAACAAAAATACCACACCACAACCGCCATAAAGAAACCCCAAATCAAAACAAAACAAACACTGAAAAACTGAAAAAACCCCACTTTGTTAGAGCTATTATTTTCATGCTGTAATGAAAAACCTTAATTAACAGGGCTTTGAACAGCTTCTCCAGAGCCCTGACAGCTGAAGAGGGTTTGTCTGACAGGGTTCTGACAGGTACAAGCTGAGGAATATTTTGCTGTAATGGTGCCAGATGTTGCTTTTGCTCTCTAGCAGCTCTCTCTCCCCAGTCTAAGTTTACAGCTCGTGTGGGAAAGTCTGCCAGACAGGGCAGGTGTCTGTACATTGGCTGTTCTTGGGTCACAGATAAATGTCTTGGCTTAAATTTGCACAAAGGTGAGTCTGTGGTGAGGCACCAGATTGTCCTGTGGAGCAGCTGAAGCTGGGCATACCTTATGAGAGAACAGCCTCCAGCAGAGGGGCAAGGTAAACGGGGAAAAAGTGTTCTCTTAACACCTGCAAATGTTTTTTCAAGCACGCACTCTGAAGTAGCACAGTTCTATGTTTCTCTGAAGATTATGGTACTAGGCCCATTTGCTCACATGGCCAGCTATGCTGTTTTTATGTAGGAGTTCTCGTGGACAGCCTGTGAGAAAGAGATTTTGTAGGATCAGACCACAAGGATTTTAAATCTACACAGCTCAAGTAAACCTATATGCTGTTGTTTACAGTGCCTTATGTTTCTATTTTAGATTTCAAGACAACAAACTGGAGATAGCATGTGATAACAGTGCCACAGTACCTGAAAAGCCAACCCCAAAATACAATGAAGAGCTGGACAATTGCTGTGCAGAATTACTTGAGACCTTAAAGCATATGGTAATACTCATTTTTCAGACTTAGTCAATATGAGTCAATTGCAAGTGTGCTCAAGTAGCAAGAAAATGTCCTAAAGTATTTATTGTAGACAGAAAATTAGAATTTTAATTCACAGTTCTTTGGCTTCAAACCTAAATGACTATAAATCCAGAGTGCACCCTTTACTTGATTGATTGATTGATAAATTTCAAAGTTGGTTTTACATCTGCTGTCTGATTATAGTTCTACTCCCCCCTTTATAAAGTGATCCGGAAACAAATCGTACAAAGAATGCATTCCAAAGCTGCGCCTGTTTTCTGTTTTCTCATCCTGGATATTCCCTCTGTTTAGAACAAAAGAAACAGCAAAGCATAAAGCAGTGCTTTACCTGCCATCATATCCTTGCAGCTGTCTGATCAGACACAATGCAGTCACATTTTTAGCCTGCCTACCTGCATTTGCTGTGCAGATCTCCTTCTCTAGAGAGTGGAGTACGATAATTATTATGTAACCCACCTTTTTTCTGGATACATAGCTAGGAATTAATGTCACCTGTCAGTTTGACAGGAAGCAAACAATTTTTTTTCTGCCTGAACTGCAATTTAAAAGTCTTATTAAAAATAACTTTTACAGCCTTTTGCCAAAGTGGAGGCCCATTAAAAGGATTGTAGATTATTTTTTTATATAGACAGGATGCAGTCCTCCAGTATTTAGAAAAAAGCAGGAAACTGGCTAGATTTCCCTCAAATTTTGTTCTGTGGGGAAAATGTGTGGGGTTGTTTTGTTTTCTATTCCTTGAGGTACTTTTGTATTCAGACCACAAATGCATTCATGAAATTTTTTACTCTTCCTGAGTAAAGGGAGTCTAAGCAGCCAGTGTTAGATTGGATACTGAACATAGCTACTATGACCTAATTTATTTTTCATTCCTTAGGCATTTTTATGAGCTTATAGGTTCAATGATGTATCTGTGAACATTCATAGATGTATCTGTATTAGCTGCATGACTTAAAGATACTGCCTGCAAGCTTCATTTTGGTGTAAATATTCATACCCAAATGCACAGTCAGGTGAACATGAAGGAAATGTATGGAATGACCTGTTTTTTGAAGCCAGCTGTTAGATCAGCCTACATGTATTGTCAGTAGTAGCTTGAGCTGCTTTTCTCACTTGCTGCTGATCCTTTGAAATTAAAGTCATCTTGATAGGGTAATGTAAGAAAACGTGTTGACAGGGCTTGTGCTACACCTTTGTGATGTTTTCCCCCCAGTACTAAATTGCTGTAGGAAGAAACAGGGAGGCGCAAAAACGAGAGGGCTTTAGTATAGTTCTACATGAGGGAAACAAAAGAATGTGCAAAATCAGAGTTATATCTGCAGAGTTCAAAATTTCAGGATATCTCATATTACATCTTTTTATAGATTCCAGCTTTGATTCCTGTCTGGAGTTAAAAAAATGTGAGTTAGAAAAGTTAATACTAAATAGCCTTCATAAATAGTGTGTTTTAAAAAAATGCTTAAGATTATAGCAGCCTAATGTTCCTGAGATATTCATTAATGTTCCATGTTCATCATTTTCAGACAAAAATACAACTGAAAATGGAAAAGCTTACTTCGACTACTAAAGCAATCTGTGACTTGGAATCATTCCACCATGGAGCAGGGAATTGCCCGGCACCCTTCTTTCATACATGGCCCACACCATACTTCTGTAAGTAAAATATTGATTATCTTAGCTAATTACATTGTGTCATCAATGTCATCTAATTTATGACTGAAAAATAAGCCTTCTTATCTGGATGTCTTGCCTGAGAGGGAGAGAGTGCTGTCTCCTTTACAACTGACTAATCAATAGACACATGAATACACCGCTTGGGTTAGGGTTACTGCTGATGACTGCCAAGCGTTGTCTGACATGCAACAATTACAGCATAGAACTAAATTTGTCAGCAGCTTACAGTGTCCAAGCTGCAGCAGCCACATCCTCTGCAGGCAGAGACGTATTTGCCACTTGCTGGTGTTAAGCTGCAGGCTTAACTACTAGACTTGTTACTTGACACTGAAATTAAATCCTTGAATGCAGAGAGCAAGCTATACCTCAGTTAATTCTCAAGCAGCCAAAGAAAAATACCTCTGATCTCAGTGTCAGTCAAGACAAGTGAAGAAGTGTTACTGTCTACTGTTAATTCTTTCACCATTCACTTGATGGCAAAAGGTACTGCCTCCCAGCTGGTATTACCCCAGTTTTAAAGCTGTCTGAGTTCAAGAGAAGCCTGATTGCATGCAAACCAACTGCCTTCTTTGTGAAGTGAAAATCAATCTGTGAAGCCCTACTTCTTACTTCACTACCACAATTTAGCAGGAATCTTATGTATTAGTTTCTGCCAGCTTAAAAGAATAAGAATGACAAAGACAACTGCTGTCAAAACACCCATTGTGACTGAATCATTTAGTGATGCTGTCTATTCCATGAAAGACTAAATCCTTCTGAAGGCAGTGACAGTTCAGGCTAAGTTAGAAAGACAAGATCAGTCTCTCTTTAAAAATTCTTTGTGTGGTTATTTTTTAGGAAGTCAAACAATGAAAGATTACAGATGCATTTGAACCCCCCCCTACCAGTATTACTAACATAACTAGTAACAGTTTTTACAATAGACGCCTCAGTTTTGGTCTGTGGGGGGTTTTTTACTGTTGTTTTTCACTATTGGTATTACTCATTGATGATCATGCATTGCTGAAGTGCATCACAGTATGTAAGGGCATCCTTTATATTAGCTAAAATCAAGAGGGACTCTAAAATGTGAAGCTTGTATGGCAAGATAGTATTACTAAATTTTAAAATCAAATTTTGGTTATTTGAGGAGTAACTGTAATTGATAATTTTACAGTGGGTCCTGAGAACCAATACCACTGCTTATTCTATAATTAAATGGGGACTCGTGTCAAAATCAGAAGTGTGTAAAATACATTCCAAAGCTGAGGACATTGCTTAGCATTTTATATTCTAATGTAAAAACACCCTTGATGCTGTAAAAAAAAGATGGCTAAATTTGGGGAATAGCTTATGTAAGGTAGGGTTTTTTCATTATCCACATATTACAAGTATAATTTAGCTTTCAGAGAATTGCTGCAATGTTCTGGTCCATGTGTTTGATTTTTCAATCCATTTCAGACGAGGTTTCTCTGAAGCTCTCTGAAATGTACAAGAAGGAACTACAGCTCAAGCAAACAATTGTACAAGACATTGCTCACTCTGCTGACCAGGATCTGATGATGGTGTATTTATCGTCGTGGTTGTACCAGCCTTACATTGAGAACAGCAGCACGCTGCTGCTCGAAGCCATGCTGCTGGAAACGGGACACAGGCAGTGCTAGAATTCCAAACGTCACCTGCCTCACTTCTAGGGATGCTTACGTGAAACTGAATTGGCAAATTGCAAGGCTTACCAAGTAAGTTGTTTTTTTGTAAAACTTATTAAAAATATTTTTCTCTATTCGTATTCCTTACTTTGTCTCAGCTGACACTCCTTTTTCTGTGTGGGACAACCTGGTTTTGGTTGCTTTTATCTACTTTAAGGGCAACACAGAGGCTACAGATAGGAGGCTTAGTCCTCTATAATCAGAAAGACGTAAGCACTGTTTGGTGGTCTGAGGGGATTCAATGCATACAAAAGCTACAGCAAAAAATGTTAATTCCTCCCAAATCTGGACAGCCTAAAATACCTACATGGTCCCTTTTGCCATAGAAATTCAGCACTTCTTGATCTTTCATGGGTTGTTTTTCTTTCATGAATTAACAGGGCAAATGTTTTTGTACTTGCTTTATAAGTGGAGGAAAGGAAAGCACAGTAAGAAGTTACCAAAAGGATCCATATTAATTTGGTATGTAGTTTTGAAATGCTGTTGCAGACAATAGTGTAAATTCTGGTTTGGTTTTGATTCTGGTGTTGTTGGGCACATTACCCTCAAAGAGTGATCCAAGCCTGAACCAGCACCTGGGGAAGGTTTAGTACAACTCAGAATTCCACGGTTATTATATAAGGTCTTGTCCCTTTTAATTAACTTTTTTTTTTTTTTTCTTTAAAGAGATGTTTCATGAAAATATCTGTTGAATATAGTCAAGGCTGTATCCCATAGTTTCCTCCCTGTCATAGGGCTCAGTGAGTTTTTCCTTGGATTACTGTTACTGATGTCAAGTGGTTTTGGATTGAAGGTCCCTCTGTACTGATAGGAAAAGCAGGGTCACTTACCTAATCAGCTCCAAGCTGAAACTTCGTAAGCTTAGTAAGGGAAACACATCAGCTTCCTGCAGTAACAGGACAGACAGACATGAATTGAAAAGCTTTCTTGAAATGTTGCTCTGTTGAACAATGAGGTTGTTTCTGGCAGCTAATAAGAGTTCTATTCTTAGCTCACAATTCCAGCATCTCAAAAGAAATTCTGCTGTAGCTCAAGGAGAATACAGTTAGAAACAGCTTTGTTAGGTTTTGTTATTTTTTCAGTGGAAATGTTCCACCTAGTTTAACAGCCACCTTAATTCATCTGAGTAGGGCCAGACTTGTGTCACTATGGAAACATCTCTCTACTTCAAAAATATTTTCCAAGGAGAAAAGATTGGTTCACATATAGAATTGTTCTTTCAAGATGAGAGTAGGTGTATTGTATTTCCCAGCATGTGCAAATTGATAGGGAAGGCAAAATTGAAGCAAATTTTCATTTTCTGCACAGGTGGAAATCATGCTTTGTTCTCATTTCTTAAGAGGAAAGAAGCTCTTCAGGAAGGGGTCTTCATATGCCCAGACCCTCTTTCTTACTGACTGGTGTTGGACATTGGAAGATTACTGCAAAATCATTGCAGAGATGTTTTGTCATTCTAGCTCTAAGCAGTTGTTTTTTGTATCTGTAGCCCTTAAATATAATTATTAGACAGTCAGTACGGAAGAGTAACATAAAGAATTGATCACTGCAAGCAAAGACTTTGAAAGACCAGCAGAACTTTGCTTTGTATGCTACTTTCACTTACAGGGTAGGCCTGTATCCTCTGGCAATTACCACATCCTAAAAAAAGAGAGAAAAAACCCCAAAACAAATGGTAACACATTAATAACTCATTAATATACAGTATCTTTCACAACTGCTCATAAAAGGCAATATTTTGGCTAATCAAATTAATCTTCTACTTAGGCAACCAAGAAAAAAACCCAGCAAACAACAAAGCCTAACCCATGTTCAAAGCGACATCGTAGAGCAGTTTATTTAATCTGTAAATTGTCTTCTCTTCTGTTTAGATCCAATGTTAGTGTTTGTCTTCAGTAACAATACCATGAAAAGAATCAGTGTTCGTACTCAATTTAAGAACAATTCTCCTGTCCTTGGCAGATTAGTCTGATTATCCCAGTAGTTGCATCTATTCAGCAATGAGGTGACACACACATTTTAAGGATCTGTTACCACTTTTCAGTAATGTCTACTCATTCAATGCTGTTCTTTTTCACCTGCTAAACTTTTTGAAAGAAGAGACACTGCATTGGACAAGGTGCTGGTAGGAGGTCTCCACAAAAATATAATATGATCCAAGGATCAGATTGAAAGTATGACAAAAATTCAAGTAATTTGCCAAGTTTTCTCCCTGCATAGAGAAACAGTCCCTTTGTATTATGACTAAACAGTACAAGCTAGTGTGGAGTTACTAAGAAGGTCAAAGTGTAGAATTGATAAGGGATGCATCATATGAAAGCAAAAAAAAAAGTATAGTACCAGTCTAACAAAAATAGGCCACGACAGACTAAAGCAAAAAAAGAATTTGGTAGCTTGTTAAGGAAAATTAGATCACTACTTATCCACCTTTCCCTTTATGTCTACATAACAGCAGTTTTTAAAGGTGTGGCTGAACATTAGACAAGCAAATACATTTCTCCAGCTGTTCAGTACAAATCAGATCTTGTTTGAGGCTATTTTTGTCTCTTAACTCAGTGAGTACTTATTTCAGTAAGGATCAGCTAGACTGTCACATTGTTCCCGGAATGCACAAGTGTGGATTATACTTAAAACTGCCCATTTTTCCAGGCAGATTTATGTGCATCAAGTCTAGATGCTAATGAATATTCAAAATAGCTTTTAAAAAGCGCAATAACAGTGTTCTGTAATCTCAGTGGCACAGAAAACGCACATTTTTAATATAGCTTTTATTGTACCCACATACAGCTTGCCAGTACACAGCACATCACTGCTGAACAGCAGTACAACTTACTGCATTTTTAGATGGCTAGAGAGAAAAGGAATTATGTAACAAAAGGGAACAGTGCAAGTTTTAGGGTTGACAAGATTTCCACTTTCCACCCATCCCCAACATATAAAGCAAATAGAACAATGTTAATTCTAGAATTTTTGGTTGCAATGCTGCTAGATTTATATAAACATAAGTTATAAAAAGTACAGGGCATAGAAACAGTTTACAAATAAGTTAAATTTCAATTATCTCAGTATTCACATTAGAAAAATATACATTTTATAATCAGTCTTTTCCAGAAGAAAGCTTATAGGGTTTTCTAATTTATGGCTCCAATTCACCTTGCGAGAGCAAAATATCTTCACTTTGGCCACCTGCTTCCATTGCCAGTAGTGCTTCCACTGTTTCCAAAGGTATCCCTTCGGGTGTGCGAATGTGCATGGTAGTACCATTGGAATCAGTCACAATAACGATGCCTTCTGCCTGAGACAAAACAGCAGTGTCTGGATGAGACAAGATAAGCCCGTCGGAAGTCTGAATAAAAATCTGTTCGTGTCCCTGAGACAAAAAATCATGGCTCTCATCAGAAATCTCAAAAGCTACAGTTTCATCTACAGTAATTGTATTTGCCAGCTCGTGTGCTTCCTCTGTCCCACAAGAATATTCACTCTCAGTTTTGAAAGCATTTTCCTGGTTCCCATGAGCGGACAGGGAGGCTCCCTGGACAGTGTTCTGGTGCAACTCAGCCTGAGCACTGTGGGGGTAGTTCATTGGCACAATGTTTGTTGAAAAAACTTTTTCAAGTTCCTGTATCTCATCAGTCATACCAGCATTATGAAGTTGGTCAGAATGTTCTTTAATTGCAAAATTAGGGTTTTCTTCTCGCAGTTCCTGGTATTTTGGATTGTGACCATTTTCTTCACTGGTTGGTAAGCCAGTGCTCTGACTGGGCAGTGCTTGCTCCGACATGGAGCTGCGGAGTTCAGGAGCTGCCACTCCCCCCGCCGCGTTCCCGCTCACCAAGTGCGCCTGAACCAGCCCAGCTGAGCCCCCTGCTTCCACAGGCAGCACGACTTCCGTGTGCAGCAGAGATGCATCACCTGGCACATCTGGTCCCTGTATGCTCACAGGCTGGGGATACTCTATCCTCATTTCCACAGTTTGGGAGAAGGTACCTGAATTTTCACCATCGATTCTAACTCCTGAATCAGCAAGTGAATTATGTTCCTCTGCTGTCTGTAATGTACTTCCAGTTGTGCAGCAAGTGATATGCCTGTCTTCTGAAAGCAGGATTTCTCCATTTAATGGATTAAAACCTGAAAAGGGGAAAGATTATTTTGTTGGGCAATCTAATATTGAATGCCAAAAAAATTACTTTCCAGCAATAATTTTGGAGGAAAAACTAGACTACTTTCCTGCTTTCTTTCCCCCAAATTAGCAAATCTGAAGCACCTTACATGAGTTTCACAGAACTTCTCAATGAGAAAGGCAGTATAAAAATTTAGAGAATTTTTGAATAGTGATATTTTATCAAGTATTTCTATATTAAGCGACCTTACATTAAAAGACAGCATTTTTCTGTTAATCCTGAAAACAATGGGCTGAAAGTCAAACTCAATTTTCTTCCATCTGTCATGCAGCCAGTAACATTAAAAGATAAAGACTTTACAGGCACAAACTTGTCAGCTGCTCATCCTCATCATCATTAAAAGCTGATGGAAGCATTTAAACTTGTTTAAATTTCTATTCCTAATCAAGTTCGTTCTGGACTCAGACATGTCATGAGGTTACTACATATTAATTAGTTGTGCTAAGAACCCCAGCAGCATTTCCGTCCTGTGCCAGCAAAGGTAAAAACCACAAGAAATGCAGTGGTCTACCAGTTACTGATCTGGACCTGGACCTGACCAGGGTCCTTTTCCCTGAAGGCAGCTGAACAATAACTACTAAGCTGCAGTAGCATGAACTGTCAGTCTGTTATTAAAGGTCAAAAGGAACAAGTAGGTTGGTTTGGGTTTGGGGTTTTTTTTGTTATGAAAGGTACCACTGCACAACAAAAGAGACCTAACACTGCAGAAAGGACTATTTTTAACTTTTTGCACTGTAGACTAGCAAAAGCTCCCTAGCAGGTGCAAGCAAAACATAATTTTAAAAACTCAAAGCCCAGAAGAAAACCATAGTGCAGCAAGAAGTAAGCATGGTCATGCAGAGAGCCTTTCAGAGAAAGAAAATGTAACGTAGGGAAACAAAAATAACCATTGACTGAAAGATATGCAAAGGGCAAAAGCAAAGCCACTTACAGCAACAGCAAAACAAGGTATTTACAAAGAGGACGGTACTGATAGACGTATCTTACTAGATTTACTTTCCTTTCACTGTTACCCTGCTAATCTGAAGGACAGCAGGATGAAACACAAAGAAGCAATAAAAAGAAAGGCAACCATTGAAGACTGTGGTGCAAAATGGTGCCTCAATTCCAATACAAGATATATTCCAGTGATGGATACAGGACAGCCTACACCAGCTCTCCCTTTCCCCCAAGATCCACAAAGCTCTGGGAATTCTGCTCTTGTAGCTGGCTGGGGCTAAGAGGAAGGACGTGCACTCTGCTTCCTCTTCCTCTGCTCTCCCACAGCTGACACAATGGTCATTCACTCTGAGGGATAGGACAGACAAGCACACAGCAGAGGACAGCACTATGTTCATAAGCAGTATCAATAACTGGATTATCATGCATCCAGAATTGAGCTACTGATGTCTGTATCATCTGTAACTTTTCCCTCTTGAGGCCTTTCCAGTTAAACAGCTGCTTTTGAAGGACCTGGGAAGCAAGTTAAGAAATTAAATTTTAATACACAAACCACAGTAGCTAATAACAAAGATTTGTTCAGCTCCTCCATGAACAGAACAGAACTGGAAAATTTGAAGAGGTTACCATCTTTTTCAAACAGTGTACACAAATTCCCACTCTTTTCTTTCACTTCATCTTGACTGGCATAAGCATTGTCCACATTCTCTGTTACATCTTCTAACTTGGTCCTTTTGGCTGGTGGCAACAGTTCTTCCCCTGAGCTCTGTCAATACAAGAGATGATTAACTGCTGCCCCTGGAACAGCTGATAACATTGAAAAAGGTAACTGTGGGAACATCATGGCAGTGAACTGATGATCCTTGAAAACAGGATTTACATTAATGGTCTTCTTAAAAGGCAAGGATTTAAACACAGCCCTCACACTTGGCCAAAACTCCAAGGGGAGGAAAAACAGCTCTCTGCTACAGCTGTCAACAGACTGAAGCTCATCAACTGACTTGTCAGAAAGAAACTGTTTTCCTGGCCCTCTATCCACCACCAGTTAGCACCGCAATCACTTTCTCCAGTGTCTGAGCCTGCTGTAGGTTAGGCCATTTCTTCTAACAGAGGTTAGAATCTGTGGGGCCTCCAGTTACCTGCACCTCAACCAAGTTTTTTTGTCCCTGTATCATGACATTACCTGCAAGTCTTTGATATTCTGTCCCAAATGCTACCAAGTGTCTTCCCAAAGCACATAGTTTGTGTGCTAGTTAATACACCCTGCTGTGATACCACAGCAGGGAGTACTTTCAGTGTTTCTGAACACCATGAAAGCCTTACTTTAACAGACTCAGATAATACTAGCATGATTTTGTAAGGAATATTTATGTGTTTTAAAAAGTTTTAATTTGCCTTAGTTTCATTTTTAATTTTCGCAAAGGTATTCCATACCTCGGCTAACCGTTTTTGTCCCAGTTCGTCCACAGGCACTTGCTCACTAACCATTTTAATTACACATTGTGAACAAGAGCCTGCACCTTGCATCTTCTGTTCTCCACTGAGTATTTCTGTGATTCCTAGAGATTCGGCAACCTTTAAAAGCAGATATAGGGAAAAAAGTGAAAGTTAGCCTCTCAGATCTGAATACATAAATGCTGAAATACAGATGAGTTTTCTCAAAACTGAACTAGAATTACACCATGTCTAGCCTGACAATCATCTCAGCTCAGTGTAAGTATTTAGATTCACACTGACACATGACCTTCATCTGAAGGTGACTGTTAACAGGCAAACTTGAAAGAATTATGGTAATATATAGAATCCAG
Organism: Pomatostomus ruficeps; assembly: GCA_013400735.1. Classification (NCBI taxonomy): domain Eukaryota; kingdom Metazoa; phylum Chordata; class Aves; order Passeriformes; family Timaliidae; genus Pomatostomus; species Pomatostomus ruficeps. The sequence goes on from VYZT01048204.1 coordinate 43,000, forward strand.
AGGCAGTTAGAGCAGAGTTCAATAAAGATTATTGAAGCTCTCCACCATATAAAAAACATTTAAGTCTTCCTGTTTAGAGTATCTCTGCATAGTTAAGGATTTTCCCCTCTCCTCACATTCCATTCCTGTACTTCATCCTTACGTAGGTGTGCTACTATCCCACTTCTCAAGGCTAAGTTGTTTTGGGGTTTGGTTTGGTCTTGTTTTTCTCTTTTAAAGAGCATCATTCTATATTAAGAATGGACATGTACACAGAAGAGAAACAAGAAAGAGGTTTCATCTGTCATTCTAGATACAGCTCCATAAACAATGAATCTGGAGTCAGTGAAATAAGAGTTTGCAGTTTTATTAATGTAGTCACTACCTTTTGCATTTGTTAGTATGACTGTGAACTGCATAGATGCATTCAGTTTGCCCTCGTTTTGCAATGAAATTACTTATCCTTTTAAATCAAGGTCATTCATTTTAAATATAGACCCTCTCCTTCATGATCAAACATCAGGATGTACTTTTATTAGCAGTTAATGCTAAATACACCTTGCAGTAACATGCAGCTTCATATTACCCTAGATGTGCAAGGCAGACTGCTAGAATGGTTTTTTATCTTTCTAGTTGTATCCACTGACATAAACTAGAACTGTAGTTTTATTCTGGATTGCTTTTTCTTCTTGCTAAGTTGTCGGACTTTTTACAATAATTTCTAATTCTGCTAATCAAAAATCATGTTGTCTTCAAAGAAATTTACCCGCATGAGAAAGTTTATCAGAGAAAATTAAAAATGCTATAAGCATTTAAAATAAAGCAAGCAAACAAACCAATCATAGTTCCAAACAGAGTGCTTTATTACCTTAGCATCTTTTATTTCAACAGGCTGCTGGCAACTCACAGAATCAGAATTACTGAGGTGATCATAAGCCATTTTCTTTACCATGTTATGCAAGTCTTCAAATTCCCTATACACATCTGGAAAGTAAGCTTTGGCTGGATATCCTTTTTCAACCTAGGAATAAGAGGAAATAAAAAAGGGCTTGTTTCTCCCTCTCTGTACTTTAAAGATGAAAATAAGCCCTGTCAATTTTGTTTTGTTCAACATTTTAAAATAGAAACATTCAAGTCAAAAGACTATGGAATATTCAAAATGCCACTGAACCACGCAGCAAAAAGCAAGGCTTTGAGTTGAGACCTGCCAGAGTTTTGCCTGTGTAAGACTGAAGAGATGTGTGGAACATCTACATGCTGCACGATACTAATTTAGGAAATTCAATTATGTCTCTAAAGGAATCTTTTTATGTATACTAATGGAAGTATCCCTAAAATAATTTAATATTTTTACATAAAAACTCACCTTCATCAACAGAAATTCATACACTGTAACAAGTTTTGTAAGACGTGGGAGAGCCAGCTCCATTAAGTCTTCGTTATCACATTGTTGTATTAGCTGTCAAGAGTCAGAATGAGATTATTAGGAAAAAAGCAGCCCACATATTATGCACCCCATTTTCAGAACATAACAGGCACTACTTTTTTTTAAAATATATGCTGTATGTTTAGGCAGCTTTAAGAATAGATGCAAACTAACTCCAAAACGGGGTAAATTAGAAAACCTCAGAACAGTTACTACTCATGTACAGACAAAACTCAGTCCCACAAATGTTGCCAATTCATAGAACAGCAACTTCAGTAGCCGTAAAGGATCTACAACATACAGAAAACAAAGAACAAGTTGTGTTAGTTGGATTTCAATCCCCATTCTATCCTCCCCCAAGACCTTCTTTATGGGTTGTTTTGGCTTTTTGGGGTTTTTTCCTTATTATTTCTTTTACTGTGTTGGAGGGGATACCTAGTAGTAGCTAGTAACCTTCCTTCTCCAAAAAAAGGATAGCAAGAATATATCTATATATCAAGAGTCCCTTTCCAGACAGTTCCCATTTTCCCTTTTGCTAGTGTTCTGCTGGAAGTATTTTTTTCTTTAAAGACAACTTAATGTTTTCTTCTTAGAAGCCATCTTAGGGTTTCATCTTGTCAATAACACAAGGATGGAAAAAAATAATCTTTCTGAAAAGGATTCACTGAAAGTAAGTGATTAAAAAAAGGGGGGGAGGGGAATAGGGCAGGGGAAGAATACTTGTGAAGCAATTGCAGAAGAGAACCATACCTCTTTTAACCTAGCTTTTCTTCTGAATACATTGTGTTCTGCTGACACACTACTAAGTGACTTTGAAGGGGACTGACCAGGTCTGCTAAGCCTTCCAGAACACCTGGATCTTCCACCCATCCTGGGTCGACCACGTCTCTTTGGTCGTCTGGGTCTTCCAGGTCCTTTTGGTGTTACGGGTCCCTGGTGTCCTGAACTGCTTTCATTTGGTTGTTCTGCCAGCAAGTGTCTTCTTTCATCAGACTCTGAAGCCTTAATTAAAGGAAAAAGTATTTATTCACCATTTTAAATAGTTTTGAGGAAGACAATTTTGTAACTCAGTTTGTCATCTATGCAAACAATAAATAGCATATTAAAAAAATGCAAAGTTGGATACAAGCATAACTTGCAAATAAAGTGGTAGAATAAATCCAACATGTTAGTAAGACTGCTACTTCTACATCACATATATGCCATTATTTGCAAAGTTAGAATTTTTGAACCACAGGAGGTCATACAAAATGAAGAGATTAAATAAATATAATGAAAGAGCTGTTTTAAGTGGGTAAAATACATTTAATATTTTTGAAGTAAAATATATCCTCTTTAGATAAAGAGGTTGTAGAAATAAAACTTAATTAGCTGTAAAACATATTCAAAGAATAATCTGGGTTTCATTGTAACCACGTCAAAGCATGAAGACTTTATACAAAAGACAAATGACACCATGAACAGTGACAAGCCCAGTAATTAAATATCAAAATGGACTGTCCAGTTTTCACATTTCAAAATCCTGTCTTCCCTACAAACACTGCTAGGAAGCAGCTTCTGTATATAAAACATACAGAAACTCAAAGTATCTTTTCTATTTTTAAGTTATCATCATGATTTCAGTACAAAATTTTTCAACTGTTCAAAGCAGTAATTTCTTACTTAAAAGTCTTCCCTTCCAAGCTAGAATTTCTAAGAATGTTCCAGCATCTTTTAAGAAATGAGTTTATAATAATACTGAGGTACATCAGGCTTCTTTGCATAATCTGTACATTTGCATCCCAACATTCCGTAACTCCCTACTATTCTACTGATTAGGAAAGCTCTAAAAATGGCAAATTTATGTCAGTTCTATCCAGGGATTAAATTACTAAATTAGTTCTAAATTTGACATAGGACTAGGGGTTGAGCATGGGGATCTTGATTGGCTTCCTGTTGGTATCAAGCAACTATACAGTAATTCAGAAAGCAGACTTCAGTGTTCTGCAGTTATCTTTTTTCAGAGATGGTAAGCGAGTGTAGAGGATAAGGGAAGGTTTGTTTGCTGCACTGGCACCTTAAGATGTAAATTTTTGCTTTCCTGAGAACAACTTCACAATTACAAACACAAGTAATTAATGTGGTACCTCTACATCTAAACAAGTGCATTTTCCTAGCCTGCAGCTGCATCAGCTCTTGCTGCAAAATGCTAAGTGTCATTTTAATATTAAAAGAGAAACTTTTCTTTGAAGTGACCAGCTTAAAATATCAGAGGAAAAAAATTTCAGCTGAGGCAGCTTCCAACCCAGACTCAAATTTCACCAGTGTTTGGTGTGCAGGGTTTCAAAGCCCTACTTTGAAAACCTGCTCTAGGAAAAGCTGCAGTTCACTGTTGTGTTCCAAATAAGAGATTTTTCTGTGGTGACATTATTTCAGCAACAGAAGATGAGAGAACAGATGATATGTTGCTGTCATGCTAAAGGCTGTAACTGAACAACAGTGTTCTCATCCAAACGTAGAGAAGAATGTCATTTATGCAGACAAGGTGAAAACTGTATGTCAGAAACCCAGTAACAAATGAACACTCAGTGAACATTTAGTTATATATGTCTGTGCAAGAGTACTATTGTTGCAGCACTGTAAGAGACAATTTGATTTTTAAAGCACTTCAATGGGAAATTTGCCTAATGTAGTCTATCAGTGGGTATTTCTGAGCAGTACAAGACTGTGCAGCTACAGAACTGCCATTCTACTTTCCACAAAACTGACAGTTTTTCTAATTAACACTTTACCTGTTCTCCAAACTTTGAATCAACAGTTTCTTCCAGATTGGTAGCTGGTGCTTTTTCATGATTTACAGTGACTGCACTTGAATCCAAATGTGCTGGACTCATCATTTCCTCTTCCACAAATATACTTCCATTAGGCTTATTTAGAGGTATTTTCTGAGGTGAAGACTCCAGCTGTCCATGGTCTGGGTTAAGTTTATAATGTCTTGCTAATCCTCCTTTTCCTATGTAAGATTTTTCACAAGTCTGACATTTAAACATTTTAGGTTTCAGATTATAATTTGAAGAGTTGAATAATGCATCCTTTCCCTTCACCTTTCCTTCTTCATCATCTTCTATACTCAGCTCAGAGTAGTCATCAGAATCAGACTGATGACCATCAGCCAAATCCTCCATTTTAATGAACTTGTAATCTTTAGCTTTGTATTTGGGGGGGCGTGAAATCCGTCCAGAACGAGTTTTCACCTTCAAGGATTTCTTTAACTTGTCATCCTTTTGCTTTTTTTCAAGGCATGGTGAACTTGCTGAACTGGCTGCAGCCATGGCAGGATTTGGAGACCTTGAAGCCGATGCTGTGGCACGAGCAGCCCTCTGTCCATTCACCATCTTAGATGGGGGAATCTTGTTCACAGACACTGATCCATGCGATGGTAAAGGCCTCTGCATAAGCAACTGAACCGGAGACTCAGAAGAACTATGGAGGAATAGCTGCTGCTGCTCAGTTCCTGAAACAGGCTGTATCCTAATTATCTGGGGATTAATAATGCCAAGTCCTGGTATGCTAGAATTCCTACCAACTGGCTGACTCAGCGTTATAGTTTTGGACTGGATTGGTGCCAATGATGTCACTGGCCTTTCAGTTTCCTTCATCTGTCCTGGCTGAACTTGGACACAAATGGCTTCCAGCTGCTTTTGTGGAAAAAAGGAAGAGTTGCAATTACACAAATACAGTATTAATAAATAAATACCATACTTATCAAGATAACACACACATGCCCTTAAAGCAAAGCATGAAGAAACCACTGCACATCATTAGTTTTCCATTTTAATGCATCAAAGCACAGGTTTAACATCAAAGCACAGATTCCCTTCCTTCAAGCTACGGGTTTTCCTGCACGTGTACTGCTGTGACTGCTGTTCAACTAAAGCATGTAAAGTTTGCTCTGAGGCCATGTCACAGCTTTGTTTCCTGCTACCAGGCCTGTCTGGAATAGCACAGTCAATGCCATCACCAAGGCACACTCATAACCTTCAGCAAACCCCAAACACAGAAAAACTACAGTCTCCTACATGAGACAGGCCAAATACCCAGTCCAGGACATACTATAACATGTGTTCCATTCACAAAAACTTTGTGGTGATGATTAAGAGAACTAGATGTTACTGTTCACCTCCCTCACAGTCTCTCTGCCTCAGTTCGAATCGATCACTTGACAACCCCTGCACCCCAAACGTGGGTTGAAAGCGCAGGTACTATCACCTGCAAGACAGGCATGCACTAACTTCCTGTGTATCACCACCACTATGAAACAGCTCTTCTAAGCTGTTCTTGGCTGCACGTGTTGTCAGACCGAAATACTGACAACAGCAGCTATTAGCTACGTTCAAACACGGATTTTCCTAAACCACACTGAAAGCTGTGCCTTTGAGCTATGGGACTGGAGTCTATACCTGAGGCCAGGTATGACTGAGGAGAACGGCAAAAAAAAAAAAATTATTAAAAAGGATTAAACCCGCTGGTGCCGTGGCTTTCATCACCAACGGCGCGCCGCAGCCTGCCCCCCCCTGCCGCCCAGCCCCCAGGGTTACCTTCTGCGGGAGGAGGCGGGCGGCCGCCGCGGCCCTGCCCTGCTGCAGGGCGACCTGCTGGGCCACGCTCTGCAGCTGCCGGGCGGCGTTCTGNCATTATGAGAAAGATTTTTTTTATTGCTTCTCCTGAAAGCACAAAATGTCACCACAGGGGCTTGAGACTTACAAGGATGTGCCAGTATGAACTGCATTGATGAGCAGTGAGGTACAGAAAGTACCAATTCAGCCCAGAATTTTTCCAGAGCAGACAACTATCTGCTCCAAAGTTCTGTTCCTGCTATGTGCACAGAGGAGTGTCGTGCTTGTATTTTGCCTTTCAGGTACCTGTGAAGTGTCCTAAAGCTCTCTTGTTGAGAGGATACCAGAAAGCCCTATAGAGGTTGTCTTTGAAATAATATCATCTCTCTTTGTAACAATAGTAACAATAAAAAAAATTGCTTTTACCTTTTTAGGTGGGGGCAGACTTAAATTTTAGAACATTAATGGCAATTGGAGAGGCTTTTATAATTTTAAAATTCAAACAGAAACAAAGCTGTTGCCTGCAAGGGGCGCATGTAAGATCAGTGTGTGGCAAAAGATCTTTCCAATGAAGTCCTTAGTTTTTGCTTTCATGGTTATTTTTCTTACCATTTAGGCTACTGATCTGATGATCTGCAGGACCATCTGGAATGATCCATAGATAAAACATGCCACTTGGCAGTACAGCGTAGGCTGATGGAGAAAGCTGCTGCAGGAACATCTCTCTTACAAGGAAAGAATGAGGGGGTCGGGCCTTTCCAGCCTCGAGAAGAGACAACTGAGAGGGGGCTTCGTCTCTATGTGTAAATATCTAACGGGGGTTGTGCTAAGAGAGTGGAACCACGGTCTTCTCGGAGGTCCCAGCCGCTAAGACACGAGACAACAGGCAGAAACTGATGCACAGAAAGTTCCACCTGAACATCAGGAAGAACTTTGCTGTACAGGTTACCGAGCACTGGAACAGGTTGCCTAGAGAGATTGTGGAGTTTCCCTGAACTGTCTGGACGCAATCCTGTGCCGTGTGCTTTAGGACAAGTCTGGTTGAGCAGGGAGGTTGGACGAGATGTGGTCTCCTCCAACGTGACCCATTCTGTGAATCTGTGCTCTGCCACTCGCTCTCACCGGGCGGGTTTCGGGCGGGGGAGCGCGTAGCACGCGGGAAGGGCAACCCACGCGGCAGAAACGCGCCCGAAGGGGTCACCCGAGCACGCTACAGCCGCCCGCGCAAAAGGAGAAATCCCTGCTCTGCCGGGGCTGGCCGGGCTCCATCAGCCGCAGGAGCGCGACGAAGCTCGCCCACCGCTGCAGCCGCCCTGGGTGCTCGAGCCCCGCACACACACACCCCGCCCCGGGGCCGTGCCGTTGTGCAGAGGTCACACCGCGTCTCAGCAGAACCGCGTGAGGTGGGTGGGAATCGTTGGGACGAACTGAAGAGACAAAAAAGAAAGAGAAGAAGGAAAGAAAAGGGTAGCATGCTGTGGCCCGTACGGGGATCGAACCCGCGACCTTGGCGTTATTAGCACCACGCTCTAACCAACTGAGCTAACCGGCCACCTCACAAACCGCTCTTCCTCTGGGACACATAGAGAGAGACCCACCCCNAGTGAAGGCGACAGACCGGGCGAGGAACCTCTCGTTCCCGGGAGCGCCGGACCCGGGCCCGTGCATGTGAAACACACGCTCAACTCCTCAGCAAAACCAAAAAGCAAATCGGAAAACTCTGCCCTGCCTATAGAGAGATGCAGCGCCTGATGGGGAACAACCATAACGCGGGATCCGGGGCAACTTCGCTTCTAAGTCAATAGGCTAATACTTCAGGGCTGCTAGGATATTATTCCAGTTTCATTTAGTTAAAATATTTGAACATTCTTAAAAAGCATTTACTATTCTGTTTAACGCACTACTAGGATCTTAGTTTGCACGGACAGACGATTCACCTCTTCCTAGTGTTTTGATTTTTACTACATGCACTGCGTATGAAAGACAACTTTTCTGCTCACCTTTGAAGCCTACGTTAAAGCACAGGATGTCTGTTTAGCAAGAGGCAAACACCGGGGGGGGGCTGGGACACGGAGGGGACGACATAGCTCTTCAAAATGCACGTTTTTGGAGACAGCTCGGTGAGGAGAACACAAGCCCTGGTCTTTCCCCGGGCTCCTCTCCATGCCGGGCTGGTGGTACGGCTGCTCTCCCCGTCCCGCAGTGGCGCGCAGGATCCGCCAGGGATCAGGCCATCACCGGGGATGAATCTGAGCCCGCCGGGGCGCAGCTCCGGCCACAGGAGACTTGACAGCAGCCAGGGCCCGCCGCTGGATTTATGGAACACATCTCTTGTCCCCAGGGCTCCCCTCCTTAACCCGTCACCCACGGGCGGCTCAGCCCCGCTATCCCCGGGGAGTCGGGACCGTGGTGTTGTGCCGAACGTGGGCTCGTAACCGCGAGCGCAGCGCCAATTCACACATCGAGGCGAGCTATTTCTGGTTTTTATTCTAGTTTGCGCAAGGTAGGGAGCTGGATGGTAACCCACAAAAGTCTAGCTCAGTGATCGTCAAAACTTTACACTTGCTATACATTTTAACAAAGGCATCAGCATTCCTTGGTTACCAACTGCATAACTTTTCTATTAATTACTACTCCAACCATTATTTGCTAGTAGTATCTCGCTTCTCATGCTAATTAGTCCGCAGGCGCAGTTCCTTCTTCCAGTTGAGTCTGGGGTCCGTTTTGGGTAGGTGGTCAATGGGTTACGATCTCGCACTGCCGAAATTACTTTTCACCCCGTTACTGCTCCATTCTCCTGACTTCAATCCTGGTGGCTCTCCAGACAGCCCGTTCACCTTGGAATTGTCTTCCCTTTTCCTCAAAACAAAAGATTATCCAAGGGTGGGACATCCCCAACTCCCCCGCAGCCGGGCGGGCAGGGGCGGGGCGATGGCGCCCCGTGCGCGCTGCGCATGCGCCTGTCGGCCGTGCCGTGTGCAGCGGGGCCGGCGCGTGCGCGGTTGCCGGGGCGACTGGAACACAACATGGCGGCCTGAGGGGAGCGCCGGGAGCGGGGCCGGGCCGGGCGCGGCCGCTCCTCCGCCATCCCCGGCATCTGCGGGACGGCGCGGGATGCACAGTAAGGGGGCACGGGGGAAGGCCTCGGGCCCTTTCTGAGGGGTCGTGCGGGTCCAGAGCCTCCAGGGAGGCTGGCGATCAGCGAGGGGGCCGTGGTCTTAGGGAGTACCCGCTCAGAGGGGGCCGTAGGTGCTTCTGTAGCCCCTGGAAACGCTGTCCTTGCAGCCCGTGGCAGCTCCTGGGTCTCGCATGCCAACGCTGGTCTTTGCGTCCGCAACAGGGTGCGAATACGTCTTTCTCTCGGCCCCTGCGGGGCATCACCCTTGCTGCTGGTCTGTCCAAGTGCTTTCTCAGGAATTGCTAAATTTTCCTCGTTCGGCACGCCTTGCCTTCCATTGCTTAGCATCCTTCTTGACATCATCCCGTATCACACCCTGCACATCTGGCATGTCTCTGAGTGCAGTAATTACGTACCATGGCCTCGAAGCTCAACTTCTTGCTGCTTTCTTCATTTCTTTGGTTATTTCTCTCTTCCCACGTGTATCAATGTCATACTTAAACAGCATAGCTTTTTCTTCCTCAGGATCGTGGCATCTTTGTAACAAAGTGTCTGCTTTAGATTTTTATAATATTCTCTTTTTACTATTGTAGTGCTGTCTTTTCTGTCATTTTGTATTGAATTTTTTAATTCTAAATTATTACTAATTTTTCCATGTGTTCTAGTTACAGTGATGGAGTGTTGTCTTTGAGTTCCATCACTTGCCCATAATTAATATTTAGTTTGTTCCTTATTTCCTGGGCTCTGTAGCCTCTTACACATTAAACTCTTATTCTGTTGAATGATTCGTGGCCACTTATTTGGGGTGTAGATGAGTTCATATTCCTACAACTTGTTCTTCTCAACCTTTATTTCCCTTTCCACTAACGACTGAACGTCTGTGTGTACTGAAACAAAGGCGAGGGAAGGGAGAGGTTAGATAAAATCTTTTGTTACAGATGCATGAAAGAACTGCTACCCAGAGATCAGGTCTCTTTTATTCTTCAATCTTCTATGCAAATGTAATTAAAACACTTCCTTTAATTTATCCTCGAAGCTTTCAATCTTACAATGCTCATAAAATTTTTAACCTTTCTTTCAGTCTTCATCTTTGAGTACAACAAATTCGGGTAATCTAACTGGTAGTAAGTTTTGGGTTGTAGCTGTACTAATTTTCATAGCTTAAAGTTGCCAGGCTCTGACCTGGCTTTTTTTGTTCAGTGTGTGTCTGAAGTCTTTTGTTTTGGTGGGGTCTTTTTGTTGCCTGGTCACTCTCAGGATGTGATCACATCATGGTCAGGATGGTGCTGAAGTGGATTTTTAAGAATCTCCAGAAATCTCGGCTTGTGAATGCAAAATCAAACCTAGTTAGTACATCTGAAATCTAAATTTTATTTCTTCTTATTCTATATAAACTTCTATGCTGTTATTCTTACAATGCCTGATTTTCTTCCAGCTGCTGATTAAACAATAACTGTTGTGTCATCCGATCATTCTCATTTTGTCCCTAGGAGAAAACCTCTTATTTTAGTGACCTGTTTTGTTCAGAGTTTACACATTGACTTTATTCATCAAAGAGACATTTCAAATAATGCAATTTTCACTCCTGTTTCTGCACTTTATTCAGGCAGTTGAAATTATTCAGGCCTTTGCTTCATTCTTTTCACTGGATGATCTCCTAAGTGCCAGGTTAAAGCCTCACTTGTTTGTTATGTGTGGGGTATTTATTTTCTCTACAGAGCACTCTGTTGTAAAAGAATCACAATAACAAGCTTTACACGCTTACATGGAAAAGATCTTCAGTGCTGTAAGAATGTTTTAAAATGTGTAAAGGATTAACTCTTTGTACAGTATGAGAACTCTGCAATTTAAAATTTAAACAACTCAGGTACAGGTGAGCTTTCCACTGTCATCTGGGCTTCTCTTGTATGACTAAAATACATTTACAGAAGAAAATATATAAACATAACCAAATATATAAACATATAGTATCTGACTTCTTTATAAAGCTGAAGATGTTTTCAATAAATTTGTACAATAATGCTTTCCCTGCGTTTCTCTGCCTGAGTGTGTTGATTCATTAACACCTATGGCTAGTATGCCATAGATATTAAGATCTTATTTTCAGATCATATGATTTAATTTTTTTTTTTAATGCCAGAGAATCAATGACTTGCATTTAAGAAAAAAAAATACAGGATGGCCATTTATTAGAATAAAAGAGTAAATCAACAAATAGCTAACTTTTTGTGTATGTCTGTCTTGGGTATATTTTGGCCCTGGGGCTGGCTCTGACAATATAAGAACATATAACATAGCCAATGTGTTTCTGACTGGTTGGAGGGTATCAGTTGCTGCCAAAAAAATCCATTTTCAGTGAATTCTGTGAGAGTAGTATTTAAGTAGCCTGAATTTACAATCTCCATCTTTTATTTTGCAATTTAGATAGGAAATTAAAACCTAAGGTGGGGATAGAGTCCATGGTGATTTTTTCTGGTGAGATGTTATTTCCTCAGTCTCGTTAGTGAAGGCTGAGGATCAGCTTACATGAAGCACTAATTGACCAGTTATCAAATAACAGCCAAAGCAATTAAACGGTCCCATGATCTCCTCCCCATTTTGGAGTCTCTCTTAGAGATTGCCTTCTTTACCCACAATGATTTTCAAACTCAGTTTCTGCTTTTAAAATAGATCTATATGTAAATTGTTTATATTGAGTGCATTAGATGGTGTGGTTGATTTTAAATTACTCTGCTATTTCCAATTTCTCAAATTTAGATGGCCTAATTCGTTAGTTTATGTTGCATCATGATCGATAGTCATCAGAAAACAGAAGCTGCAGATGATAAAAATGAGAAGAGCAACTGACAATTCTCATGTAAGTGCTGCTACTGTATTGGAAAAAGGGCTTGCAATGGGAAGGTTTCTACTAATTAAAATACAAGCATTTGGCTCACAAGGAAAGAAAACACTCTGTTGTTTGTTTTTGTTTTTTTTTTATTAGGAGAAAGTGTGAAAGCTGAGGAGATGAAAAGAGAATAAGACAACACAAATTGATTGTTAGTTGGAAGACAGTATTAGAATGTCCCTGCCTAAGTAACTTTTCCCTCTGCAAAATTTCTTGGCAGGCTTTCTCCATTGTAAGGCTGTGTTTATACTTGTGAATTAAACATATCTGGAAATCTTCTTGGACACAAAGAACAAGTGGCATGAAATGGCCCGTCTCTGCTAGTAAATTCTCTTATCTTCCAAAACAAGGCAGTAGGACAGAAACTGCTTGGGAACTGACCTTAGAAGGAGTCCTCCCACCAGGCAGGGAAGGTGCCTTGGAAAGTGCTGATTGTCACAGGCCAAATCCCTGGCAGGGACTGTTGTCACAGTAACTAATAACAGGCAGCTGCACTGAATTTACTGCTATCGACATAGCTTGAGACTCCCACAGTTATTCTGACACCCATAAAGGGCTGAATATGATAAAAGGTTTTCTGCTCTGCCTCCCTCAAAATGATTGGGTTTGCATCTTTCTTGAATAATAAGACCATGTCAAAAGAAACAGCAGCATGAAGCTAACCAGAATTGGATCTTGCTCAGGTGAAATTACTGAAAAAAATTACCAAGGATGGAATCTGTAGGTGCTAAAAATAAAAGGAAATAGGAGGATGAAGTGGGTGAAGGGAAGTAGGTACAGGGATTGGTAAGTTAATCACAAAGCTGAAGGAGAATAAAGGAGGAAAGAAAAAAGTCAATTCTGATGGAAATTAGAAGACCTGAAAATTAATATAAATAACTTTTTTTTATAACCCTTATCTGCTTCATCTCTTAAAATTCTGCAGAAATAGAATTGAATGATTTTTCACATCCTTGTATCTGAAGCACTTCATTGTCAAAGCCAAACATTATTTTTGGCCCAGTGCAAATCTCATATCTGAATTTAATATGAGAATAAAGCTTTAAAATCAGAAACTGCTTTGCTTAAAATAAAAAAATAAACAAACCAAACAACACCTCCAAAAAAAACCCCTAACAAATAACCCCCATGTTGGAACAATGATTCCATGATACACTTGCTTTCAAAGATAATTCTGTTTTCAGTACATCATAAATAAAGGGAGTTCTTTTAGTTTTTTTATGAAAGAAGCAAAGAATAAATTCAAATATGAGTTGCTAATGTGCTGCAGCAGAAAAAAAGGTAGGAAGGGCTATGTGAAGAGGCATCGTCTCTGAGCAAGGAGGTGGTAGTTTATGGTCTAAGAATTACTGTGTTCTACTTTCTGGAATATATATTTCTGTAATCTGGGCAGCAAAACTTCATTTGCTGTTTTTTATTTTATTTCTCGCAACTTGTATGTTACCAAAATATCCCTTTTATTTGAAAGTTTTCCATTAGTCAGCATTTAACAAGTCAAGTAGGGATTGATAAACAGTCTTCATAGCGATTTCAAGCATGCTGAAACAGTGTATTTTTGTTTTTAAAATACCGGTTGGTAAGATAAGGAGAGGGAACATTTTCTGATGTTCTGAAGGATTTGAGTCTTAGGGAGGGAAAGTACTATGCAAGTAAACACATGAAGCAACATTTTGAAAGGTATGCATAATTAATCATGGAAATTCTACAGAAAATCTTGTTTAAATTCAGTGAAGGAATACAAAATTAAGACTAAGTGAAGCTTTTTTAATACACATGAATTAAAAAGGCTTGCATGTGGTACAGAAAGGGAACTCTGCCTTCCTGTTTGGCACTGGGGCATTATTTCCTTGAGTACTCTGATGTCACCCACTGTATTAAATGGTGCCTGGCCACTGGGTCGAGGGTGAAACAAGATGAATGAAGAATAAATAGTTGATTTCTGCCTTGCCAAATGCCCTGAATATACTTGTGCTGTTTTTCTTTTAGCTGTAAATAATAATTGGAGGAAATATGTCAGTCCTCTCCTTGGGTAGTAATTTTTTCAGTCTCTTTAAGTACTGTTTTAATGCAGGTTAAAACCAGTGTATTTATCCTTAGTCAATGCAGAGCATTAGTTCTCCTTTGTATTTGCATTTATATTTACATCCATCATCCAGATGTTATATGGTCACAAAATAGGTGCTTTTTATCGGTTAGGAAAATAGAGGAGAGAGCTGTGTGCAAGTAGACATAGACTCGACATTGTCCTCCAAGAATGTAAGTGCAAACCAGTGCTTCTCAGGTTACTGATTTTGTATTCTCAGTTAAATATATTAAGTTCTTAATGAAATAACTGGGAATTACTCATTTGTACATACAAAGTGAAATGGGACATTTTTCTCTTATGTGAGATTTCAAAATGTAACTCAAAGCTGCAAAGAATATAAGTTTAAAAAAGAGAACTCAAATACCTTTAAGTAATGTGGCTTCTGATTCTTTGTTATATTGTTAGAGATCTGTTGGTTCATTTATACATTACCTACAACTGACAAAATTGTCCAATTTATGATCAAAACAGTATTTAAACTATCTGCTTAATTGTATCAAGGACAGACGTATACAACTCAGTGGTAAGGCACAACAAGCAGACTCTCATCTTTTCATCTAAAACATCTTTTAGGCCTTTTAACCCTTTGATAAATTGACTGACAAATTCTTTTGATGAAGTGAACTCTTGTAACAACAGACAACATTATTTTAAACAGAACTTGACCATACAAGGTATTTCTCCTCGTTTCAAAGTGGAAAATACTGTTTTGGTGTTTAGCTGTAAGTCTGACTGGGAAAAGACGTCTGTCCTGCTCAGATCCATTCAATAGTGTGCAAAGCTCTTTGTTTCCTGCTTCCTCCCCAGAGTTTTTGTAGCATGGGTTTTTTGTTTATTAAAGCCTAGGAGGGCAATGAAATAATATACACAGTAACTGAATAGTGTCTATTTTTCATGTAAGAGGTTTCCATCAAAACTTAATTTTAAAGGTTAAATTTGACAATACATCACACGGAGCAATGTTTGGAATGTATGCCACAGCAGCAGAGAGTAAACAGTATCATACATACTCTGACGCAACACAGAGTTCCTGCTGGGTAGCTCCTTGGCATGCTAACTGGTGTCTGGAGCACAACACACCACTACTTTCCTTCTCGGGGTAAACCCAGCTACTCCAAGCTGCAAGAAGGAATAAAGCCATTCGCTAATTACTGATTTACTCAATAAAGAAACACCAAGCAAAGAATTTATTGGACCCTGCATTTGAAAGTTCGGTGACTAAGTTCTGACAGCCTCATGGCAGGAAAAAAAGTATTATAATCCAGTCCCTGACTGCAAGTCAGTCTTCCTCTTTTCTGTGTAATTCAACTTTAGTGTAGAACAAGTGAATAATCTGAGATAAATACAAGCACTAAGGAGGCTGAGTCCATATCCTACTATTTTTATATTTACAGAAAGTTGTTTTGTATGCATGGTGCATTGATTTCCTTCTTCCTTATTCCTGTATTTGAACAATATCCAGTAACTTTTGGGTCTAGAGACAACCTGTAGATTCTTAACCAGCCTTTTATTTCAACAAAAAGAAAAAACCAGTATGTTTCTCAAAATCTGAAGTCCACATGCCTGCCTTTGTTAAGACAGTCTGATGTAGCTCTTGCTTTCTGTGGCTCTTTTCCAACAGACCAAAAATATTTCAACATCAGTATTAAAATTACAAGCTAAATATATATTAAGCATAGTTTAATTTCATTTTATAAAGTGTAATATTTGCTGGTGATTTCAACCCATGTCCCATATCCAGTTAGTGCTTTAACTGTACACCATGGCTCAGTATTCTGGTGATGCCTTAAGATTTAGTTTTTGTATTTCTTAGACTTTAGTGTAGCTCTAAAACTCCATATAGTCTGTTAACTCCTGTTCTCACGTTCTAGTTAGACATAACAAATCCTCTCTAGGCCTGGACTCAAGGACACCTTGCTGTTCCATGCCCCAAAGTATATAAACTAAAGCTCTAAAGGAGGGGACAGACATGGGGCGAATTACATCATCATCTGAAACTGTAATTGGACAATTAACCCTGATATGTAAATTGATCAAAACTTACAAATATGTAGAAAACTTGTGACCCAGGGTCCATCTTGGGTGTGGCCTCTCCTGGAGAGGGCTTTTGTCTGCCCGGGGTGTACCTGTTGAAGGCCCTTCAATAAACACCCATTTTATTCACTTAATCTTGTCTAGCCTGTTCTAGGTAGCCTCCTTCTCTCAGGCATCACTGGTAAGGCACACTCAGAGCTTATCCACAGAAACAGCCTCTGGTACTTACGGATCTTGGCTTGACTTACCAGTTTGAACTAGGATCAAGGCAAACTATTTGGCCGTATCGTTTCATAGGCATCTTTACCGACACCCCTGTGCGAGTAGTAGAAGTGTAGATCTCAGAATTGGGCAGTAGCTGAGCTGTGCTTCTGGAAAGAGGTGTCAGTGATAAAGCTGGGTTCCTTGTTCTCATTAAGCACTTCAGTGTCTTCTGGGGACGTTGTGTCTCACAGAGTGATCACGTTTCATGACAGCATTTACTTCATTACTGCATGTTACATTTCATCACTATGCAACAGCAGACATATCCTTCCTTATTCAAATTCTTGACACAAAACTTGTTGACTGCTCTGAAATATTTTTTCTTGCCCTTCAGGCTGTCATATATCTCTGTTCAAGACTTGGGTACTACTACACTGTTATTGCCAGGCCCGTTTTCTACACATACATGGGAAGCCGCTAATCGTGTCAGCAGCTTGGCTTTCTGGAATTCTCAGCCTCAGCTGCTGTGGTGTTAACCAAGTGTAATCCAGCTGGCCAGCCAGCTTGCCGAGCTCCTGCAGTCTGCAAGCTGAACTGCAGATTGTACCCTCAACCTTTTACTGGCTGGGTTAACACAACATTGCAGGGGAGACGTACTGTAGTGCAATTATCTTACAAGAAAAGCTGAGGACTTAAAGACGTCTGCCTCTGCAGGGCAGTGAAATGGAAAATAAAGTGTCAGATGTATTACATCATGATTATACTTTAAATTGCTGGTGTCAGCAAAACAGCAATTCCAGCCAGATACTCATTTTCATGCAATAGAACACTACTGGAGATCTAAGTAGAAAGTATTTTCACATATGGTGTAATGGCTTCCCTCTGTTTTATTGTAAGCTTGTATCAGCTAATTTACTGGAAATCTCTTGATACTGAACAGTGTGATATGCCCAGAAAACATGCCTTGGAAAAGCTTCACAGAGTAAATCAGTTAACTTCTGCAGTGGGCACTTTGGATGGAATAAACTAAAACTATGATACCGCAGACATAAATTTAAAAACTTCTCTGAGAGAGTATCAAAAATTAAAATGTCCATTTTATTTCTACGCTGTGTACAAATCAATATGTAAGTTTTATTTCTAGCTTAAAGTCTCCTTATTTGTTTCTGCAGTGATGAAAATGCTGGCTCCCTTTCACTGGTATGTGAATTTATGGCCATGAATATTTATGAGCTGATAAAAGGTATGTAGCATATGCTTAAGAAACACAAACTCTCCTTGTGTAGATCACAAACTGGAATGAATTATTTTTCATTTGCTTGTTCACTGTTACAGATTATAAAACTCTCAGGGAATTTTGTGCTGTAGTGCTTTACCCTTTAGTTCTTGCCAGTGGATTATACCCAGTTGTTTAAGGCATGGGTGCATGCAGGTTTCCCATGAGTCAACTCCTTGGCCATCTATTCTACAGTCAAACAACTTTGATTGCAAAACGCAAAATAATTGCTTTATGTAACAAAAAATAAAACTTAGATTCTTTGTCAGGTCAGGGCTGCAGTGAGGTAATAAGAAAATTATTCCCATTTGTTTCAAAACTATTGAATCAATGAATAAGGATTTTCATTTTTTATACCTAGTAAAAAAGCCTTCCACTAAGTTTTCTTTATAAAATAATGTTGTTCCCTGATACCTCCTATATTTAAAAATTCTGAAGCTGTTTGTCGAAGCAGATCGGAGACCATAAAGCTTAAGGAAGAGTTCCTACAAAAAAATTTAGAACAAAAGCTGATTTAAAACCAGATCTTATATAAATTGTAAAGGAATTGGATACAGCAAATGAAGGGGCTTACAATTCATAAGTAAAAGAGGATTTTTTTAAATGAATAATTAAGAATTTGTAATGTCTTAACAGTTGGGAGATTAATTTAAATAACTGAACATGTAACTGTCATTCAGCATAATGGAATAAAGACTTGCTCCTGAACATGACATCAGTGACACTGAGTATTCAGATCTCTAACAAAAGGAGTAACTCTGCTTCTGACCTAGATAAGAACGTGAGATTAAAATTGAGTTGTTTGCTGATTGCTGAAGTAGACATTAGTGTGTACTGGTTTTAATAAGACGTTTTGGGTTTGCTATGTTTAGCATGGTATTCAGATGGAAATTAGAATCATCATTTCAGTATGTTCTGATTTTTTTTTTAATATACAATTTCTTTCAAAGTTTTCCAGAAGATTGTTTCACCACTTAGTTGTAGTAACCTCCTTTTCTATGGCATGGTGAATCAGTTGAAAATGAAATCTGTATTCAATAGTAATCTGAAATGCTGCAGTTAAGGATTATCTGAACATTAATCTGGGTTTACCTGAACTTCCGTAAATTGCTGATTCTTCTTTATGGTCTGAGTTGTGAGTCTGGACTGGGTTCACCATGATATAGTGCCTTATTTTTAATGTTGCTTAAGGTGGTGGCACATGAGGTGGAGCTTGTCAAATCATAGAATATGATAGGAAAATCAACTGAAGTGGACTGAAAATGAATTTTTAATTTGACAAGGAGGATGGAGACACTTCTGTAATTAGGAGGACAGTTCACTGTAATGCTACTAATGTGGAAAGCTGATCCTTTTGGTTTTTTCCTTAAAAAAACAAGAGATCCTTGTTACTTCAATCAAGTTTGTCTTTACACAAAGTCATAATTCTCTTGCTGTTAATTTATAGTGAAAGCATTTCATAACTGCACAACAGTCTTGCCTTTTGTTTAATCAACAGCAGTTTGGTCATTTAAAGCAATGAAGAAAGTGGCTGAGAGAGAGGTGTGGAGGATGTCTCAAGAGAAATTATAGAAGCCTCAAGTGCCACTGCCTTAGGATTCACTTCACCATTACTGCCAAAAAGGTTTCTCCAATGATAAATCTGGAAGTAGAAGAGCATCTGCTCCAGATTTCACTAGTGACATGTAATGAAAAAGCAATTGAGCATGACTTCTTTTTAGGAAGGCCCAATTTCTTAAATACGAATAATAATCTAAATTTATTTGAATAGCAGCATTTTATAATATCTTTTCCATTATAAATGACAAAAATCCTGATGTTGACAGCACCATTTATCTCTACGGGGGCACTACTACTACAATTCCCAATGTAAATGGTACCCTGTTCCGAGTGCTTTGTGATCTAATCCTGCTCAGTGGATTATGTGGCTGCCTGGAGGAGCACTGTAATCAGCTGGGAACACAAGTCCCGCGGGCTGCTGGGGCTCTGGCCTCAATGAGTTACTGTCCTGATAATCTCCCTCCTCCTCCCAGCCAATTACTCATACTACTGTCATCACGCACATCAGTACCTGCTTTGTTTTTCAAAAATGTGATCATTTCTGCCTCCGTTGATGGCAATGCAGTGTTACATAAAGGCATTACAGCAAGATTAAAAGGCCTTTGGAGCCTATAAAAGAAAAAAACTGAGCAGTTACTGAATAGCTCTGGAAAATAGATAAATTTTATAACTGTAATTACTGCCTAGCAGCAACAGCAAGCTAAACTACACAGGTTAACCTTTAATTTGCAATTCAGATGTGAATCACAGTCATTTAACCATTGCGGTAACTTGAGGTGATTGATACAAATCTTCAACCTTAAGGACAATTACTTTGAGTAGAGAGGAAATGAGACACTTAGAAGTGAAATACTGCAGTTCTGCTACAACTTGGGGAAATAGATACTGCAAGTGATACATGCAGTAAAAAACTAAGGCATCTTACAGAGTATTGAATTGACAGTTGTTAGCTGAGCTGTTCTGGTGCATACTGAAATATAAATTATATCAGAAGTTTAACGGAAAATTAATTACAAAGCTAGCTATAAATTACAGAAATACTATAATTGAAAAAGGTGATATCAGTGCACCTATGGAAGCTGAAGAGTAGGGTATTTGTATTCTGTTCTTTACTAAAAAGGACTCACACAACTCGAAATTTTATTCTAGGAAGGAGAAAGCCATTGCCTGAAAAAGCAATGAGGAACAACATGTACCAGTTATGCAAATCTCTAGATTGTGTACATAGGTAAAAGACCTGGTTCAGCAACAGCTTTACAGCAAGTGTAGCATACATTTATTTCAGGGTCATCTCTAAGCAGAGACAGAATTGTCTGGGGCAGCAGCAGACCGCTGCAGGGAGAGAAAAGGCCATGGCCCAGGTACAGCTTTGCCTGCAGCAGAGCCCTGGGGGGCAGCAGGCAGCCAGAGTTGCTGCCAGCCCCCCAAAGGAGCTCTAGTACCTGCTCGAGGAAGCCCTTCTGGGAGGGGATGGCCCATGCAATCCTCTGGTAGCCATGGTGAGAGCAGAAGAGAAAGCCTGGCCTCTCCTTCCTGGACTTCCCATTCCCCATTCCCATATCTGTAGCTGTTGTCTCACCATGATGGCAAAATTCAATTTTTTACTCTTTTGTTGATAAGTTTGAAAAAAAGTGCTAGTTTCTTTAAGTATTTATTTACTAATAACTGGAAATGCTGATAATGTTTATCTTTTTACTGAATTCTTCTCTCTGGTGTGGTTTATATTAATACAGAAATGGGATATTTCAGAGATATGGGAAGTCAGAAAACATAATAATAAAGGTAATTAATTTTCTGTGAAGATACTTAGCTAAAAGTGAAGTATGTATTTTTCTCTTTATTCTGAGATGTTAATGTTTCTTCCTGAATAAAAGTACAGTTTTAAAAGAAATATATAGACAGTTACTGTATTCCTGATCTAGGGGAATGAACACATAAGTTTGTTATTGGCTAAAATCTGAAATGACTGAGATGCATTACACCCTGCACATGTTCCCTCCAGCCTAAAAACCTGTTCTTTAGCCTCTATTAATAAATATTTTCCTTTCTGTGTCAATCTAGACATAAGAAATAGGGTTCAGTTTTGCAGCTCTTTCTTTCTACATTAAATGACTACATTTAGTGGAAGGTACACATACAAAAGAGAACAGAAGATAGTGGCTTTCAGAAGATTTCATTGGAATCATCTCTCTTGATAGTTTCAGAAAGTTATTTTGCTAATGTTTGAAAAGCAAGGATTTTTAAACTCAGTTTATGAAATTTTATTTTCTGGAGATAAATTTTTCTTTTAAGTCATAGAAGAGTATAGGAGAAGCCAAAGCCACCTATTATATCACTGCTAAACAGAAGAACTCTAATAACTTAATCTAGATGTCCTGTTTAGCAGCCTTTCCTTCTGTGATAGTCCACATGCTCTTAGGCCTTTCTTTTCAGGATGTACAGAACAGCATTTGCATTACATACTGTGGACACACTGCATGTAGCCTGAAGCTACGTATTATTTTAATGCAGCTTTCCTGGATTTTGGAAAGTTTCTTCTTAAAGTAATCTGTGATTTCTCTTATGATGACCACTTTACAGTCATTGCCGGAATCTTTTGCTGTTTGTAATTTGTTGGAATACTTTATTTTTGCAACAGAATACCCTGAAGTTAAAGAGATTTTGGATCTTGTAGGAGTATGTATTCTCAGCAGGCACATAGGGAATGTACCTCCCCACACTGGTACTGAGCACCTGCATGTTTGCTTACAAATGGGCACTACAGTTATAAAATTGGTATGTGGAGTCCTGGCTGTGTTTTCTATGAAATCATAAGGTACTGTGTTCAGTGGAGGGTTTTGCTTATCATTAACCAAGATAATCAAAGGTAAGTAACTCAAATTAGGAGCATGTGGTTTGAGTAATATGATCTTCGTTTCCATGGATTTGTGGAAGCTTCTTCTGTGCTTAGTCTGCAGGGCTCATGAGGCAGTAATCCGGTCTGGTCTGGCACCCTCTTCACCCCATGGCAGGCTAGCAATAAAGCAGTTCAAGAGAACACAGTACAAACAAAATTGATTTACAAAAAAACATTCTTGAACATTTTTTTCCCAATGGCTTCATATTTAGTAAAAATGTATTTTCTCTGCTTTAGCTCTGTGTAGAGTATGGCTCATTTCCTCTCATGAGCATCACAAACTTAAAAACTACCCTCAGTCTTGCTAATGCACTCAATGGTAAAATGTTTCCCGCTTTTTTTGGACTTACTAATACTTTCTGCAAAACCAGACAGGTTTAGAGAATACATTCCCTCCGATTTACAACTTTGATTTATAGTATAGTGTGTCTAAGACCTTTGTGCTATTAAGATCTTGTGTGCAGGTATATTTTGAAATCAGGTTCTGATGAAGGAGGAGTTCAGGAAAACACGAATTAAAGTCTTAAGATTTTTGGTAATGATGAAACTCTAACTCAAAAAATGTGTCACTGGTCTTCAAGAAAAACGGAAAAATACCCACCATGAGTATTTCTCCAATATCTTTGTGCCCTAGCAACAGCAGCAGTTCTTTATTCTCCTCCCACACTGCTGTCTCTGATATGCAACCAGGACTGATACCATTTGCTTTGCTTCTTTCCTCCTCCACATGCCAAGTGCAGCTGCTGCCATCACCATCACATTAAATGACAACTATTATGCTTTGCCTGCTAACTTGTAGAAACATTTCTACTTCTCCAGCCAGAAAACTGTTAAAAGAAAAATCCCAAATGTGGCAGTACTCTTGCAAAGTAAATTGGGACCAAAAGCTTTAAGAATGCCACATTTTTTCATTTCAGCATGAATCAGCTGGGCTTTGTCGTTTTGTAAGAAAATTACATGCTGCAAACTTAAGTTTTCTTAGGGAAAAACCTCCAAACCTTAAAGATATTTCCCCGTAGTTTCAGCATTATGTAAAAAAATTCTCTCCTTGCAACCACTGAACATTTTCAGACACCTTATAGGTGTGTTCAGAGAGAAAGGAGGGATGTTTATAGGAAATTACTGAATTAAAAAAGATACAGTCTTGCCAAACTAAAGGCAGCTATGGACAGGTTTGTTTGTTTTTCAGTGCCTCCTGCAATTGTTGCTGTTGAATTGTTGCATAAGCCTTATTGCTTTACACCACATTGTGTAAGAACTTTTAGTCTTTTACTCAGCCATGCTGATCTTTCAAATCTTGTTTCCCTCTTTCTGTTCCCTATAAATCGTGATTCCTGGATCGCACTTTTTAGTGCCTTGCACAGTTGTTCTTCACTTTGTTACAGTTTTACATTCAAAGACAGCATTTTTAGTTCACACAGAAGCTAGTCCCAGCTGCATGTCTTGATGCAGCTGCACAATGTGAATCAGATCTTTTTTCTCCTTCCTCTACTCTAAGCTTTACGAAGACACTCAGAGGAGTGTGCAGCCAGCTGTTTGACTGAATTTGCAAACAGTTAAAAAGAAGTTTCTCATGTCTACAAAGGGGCTGAGTGAGTGTTTTGCTTTCAAGAGTCATGTGGTGCTACTGAATTGTTTCTTAAATAAGCCCAAAGAAAAAAGCAACATGTGCAGGAAATAAATGTTAGTGGACCTGACTAAAGTCAGATTGCTCTAATGTGATAACAATGCTTTCAAGGACTCTGTGCAAGTTTTATATTAACTGAGGATCAAGCTCAGGAATGCAGTTCAAATGACCATCTTTCCAGTATTGCTGCTTGCAAAGACCCTGTGTGTTAGGAATGGAGTGTTATAAATACATTTCTGTGTGCATACACAGCAAGAGGGACTGCTTGATTCTGCTGTCTTAAAATGAGAACACATTGTCTTCAAGGATTTGCCACTTTTCTAGAAGCAAACACAATCCCAGATCCATTGCCCTTCACCACAAGGGATGTTCTCTTCACATATTTTGCCCCAAACCAGCACGAGAAGGCAGCTACAGATTTCCCTTTAATAACCCAAGCTGCTCCTTCAATCCAAACCAGCAGCTGTGTTGCTCTGCTGCTGACATTATCCTCCAGTTGTTGATAGGTATTAAACTGTCCACAAGTGAATAATTTAACATGTTCTCTTCCTCATAAAAGAAAGGGTTTTTTAATAAAAAATGGCAGTTTAACTGTCTTCTCTAGTGCTAATACCATCTCTTACCTTGCAGTTTCCAGCCTCTTTTTCTTGGATCTAATGAGCTGGACCACATTTCAAAAATCCATGAAGTTATAGGCACTCCTGGTTACAAAACTCCAGAAGTTCAAGCAGTAAGTATGCACTCCCATAGTTACTAATCTCATTGTTTCAATATCCACAACAGAGCTGTACAGCTATGTGCAATTTCTGCTCAGGGAACTACCACGAAAACCTAAATCTGTGCTGATCCAAGAGCAGTGTCTTCTATCCCTACCCAGAGACAGTCACCCATTCATGAACCTTACAGGCAGAGCAGAGGAAATCTGAGCCTATAATGATCTTTTTTGGCCTTTTATTTCCATAGTATCTTTAAGGCCAATGAAATAAAATTTTTAGGCAAGAAAAGTTTTCTTTCAAGTACTACTTACTTTTCCCTAATGAATGATTACCTAAATCAGGTGAACTCTTTCCTTTCAGTAAATTGTAATCCTCTATGAATATGCATGAATAAATGTTTTTCTCAACACAGGTCAAGAATTTCGAGTTTTGAATCCTCCCTTTAAAGAAAGGAAAAGAAAAATCTTCTCTTGTGCACAAATTGCCTTTCAAAGGTTTCTATTTCCTGTGTCCAATGATAAAATATGACCCCAGTGAGAGAACTGCTGCCCATCATGCCTTACAGCACCCTTATTTTCAAGAACTCTGGCAAGTGACTTCAATTTTGAAGACTAAAGTCAAAAGGTGGGGGGAGTGCTTTGTCTGTGTTTCGAGTGGAGTGAAGGTAAATTTGTTTCCAGTGCTAGTCCTTGGCTTGTCACAATGAACATAATTCAGTCAACAGAGTTCTTTGCATTGAGTCCAAACCTTGCCTAAAACACTACTGATGTTTATCTCTATTTCTCTTTTTGCCCCAACCTTTTTAAGGCAGCCAGTACACAAGCTTTAACCATGCACAGAAAATTAAGAGTAGTAGGAAATACGTCAGGGCAAGTACCTCAGTATTTGTGGCAAATTTCAAAGGCAAGTCCAAGACAGGTAGTATTTAAGTGGAAGAAGTGTCAGCCCATTTAGAGAAAGTAATTTGTAGCACTGAGCTTGTTAGCTAGAAACAAATGTTTTACTTAAGCTGATTACTTGGGTTTATTCCGTCTGCCTAAACACAGATCTTTATTTGGTCTGATGCAGTTCCCCCTCCCCCAAATCCCTGACATACACGAGTTAGAATTTAGAAGCTCTGATACCTCATAATCCCCTCAGGAGACTCTTGTTAGAGTTGCTGTTACTTAAAGGGTCAGCTCCACCTTTATTTTTAAATATCATCATCCTGTTTTTGATGTCTGCCTTTGGGTTAAAGAGCTTTCCAGATGAAGTTCTGGCAGAGGCAGGAATTATGCTTTTGCCTTTTCAGGACTTCAGACTACATTTTGAGCAAATAAAAATATTTTTTAAAAAAACTTAATTAGCCTGTATGTAGATGATACCTGGAAAAATTCTATATGTGTATTTGACATGAAATAAAAAAATAATTAAAATCTGATTCAAAATTCTGGCAAACTAAAACTTTGTTTGTATAGCAGCTATGTGAAAAATACTCAATATATTCACTTGCTGTATCAACAAGGTGAGGTGGAAGTTAGTACTACCTGGAAAACTTTCAAATACAGGTTTTTCTCAAAAAACCTCTCAAAACCCCCCATAAACTAGCGAAGAACAATTATAAATTGTTTTCTGCTGTGCATTCAGCTTTGAAAGCATGAGCTCTCCTTCTATGGGAGAAGCCGTTTTTTCCATGAATTTAGTTCTGGGGTTCATCAGTGTAGGTTTTCTAAGAATTTTCTTTAGGCAAGATTTCAAAAAACATCAAGTAATGCAAGTAATTTTTAAAAAGGAATGAGGTGAAGTTGTATTTGGCTGAGGTTTTTTTTATTTCTGATTATTTGTGTTTTCTCTTCTAATTGTATTCCTTAAGATGTTATCAGAAATAAACTGATTCTTGTTTATTTATTTTAAAAGCATTCTCTTAGGAAATTCTAGGAAAAAAACCAAATCAACAACATGGATGTCCTCTGGGAGAATTACTAAAATTAACTTTTTCTGGAGTAGCCAAATTGACTTCCTGTCTTACTCCTACATTGCATTCAGTTTTCCAGGGATCTAAGGAACATGGTGGAACCCCTGTGTTCCAGTCTGTCAGATTTATTGGATCAAATATTGAGGTGTAGACTCTCACTTGCCCACTGAAGCACATTTGAAACTTCTGTTGTTTCTTCAACAGTCTGAGAAACAGAAGGCACTTCACTCTTGCCTGAAACATTTCCATTTGCCTGCTGTAGAAGGAGTAGAAGTGAGGAAAAGCCTGGCTATGCAGTGAGAGAAACCCAGTCATGCTTCTGTTGTTAGAGATCTAGCAAGAACCGCAGTGCCTGATTTTGTGTTGCCCTGACAATTTGTAGGAAAACCCCACAAGGTTTGAGGGCTGCTTTCCTACCATTTTGATAGTCTGTTCCTGAAGGGGGTCAATATTTAATTAAAGCATTGTTCTGGCAGAGCACAGAGAGTATTCTGCGTTGAACTTCCTAAGTACTTGTTCCTTTTAGAACCTGGTGGAGGAGGAGGTTGGTTAAAAATAACATGAAAGGATTCTATGAGCTCAAGTATTAGGAATGGAATGTTATCTACAGAATTTAAGTTTTCAAATTGTATTACAAATGACAGCTAACTGCTGTATTATTTTTTTTAGATTTAAGGGTTTTTTTTTTTTTTTTTTTGTCAGCTCTGGAAATTATTCCTCTCCTGTATTCAGTAACTTACACCTCAGGTTTTTGCTGAGAATGTGCGAATTGTGCAATCATATTAAATACTTGATTTTGATGCGGTTTCTGTAACTGCTGAATATTTTTATGTAACTATAATCTAACTCAAAGCTAAACCAACTTTTTATCTGATTCAAAAGCAAGTAAAACTTAGTCATAAGTTTGCTTCAAGCCGTTGATCTTGACATTAATCAAAAGTCTTAAGAGGAGGTAATATTGCAGCCAGTTGCTTAAAAGAGCAATAAAAGCATGTAGCTGATCATGCTTGAAATCTGGCACACAGATCATCAATGGCAATTTAACAGAATGTTTCCCATTGCTATGTAAGGTAAGAGTTAAAAGGCAACATCCTTCTCTTACTAGGAAAGAATCTTTATTCCAGATTGATACCATTGATTTTAAAATTCCTGAGATCTAAAAATTTGCAACACTTAATTTGGTGATGTGTTACAGAACAGTTTTGTTATTTAGAAAACAAAAGTCTGTGCAAGTCATACTTGGCTGGGGGTTAAAAATCTTCTGCCTACCAAGTGTGCATGCAAGACAGGTTTGGTAAATAACTTTTTTGGAGGTTTTAATAGTTAGAAAAGTTATTCATAACTGGGAAGTGATCATTATTTTTTTCCATAACCAAACGCTGGGCTCTAGTGCTGCTGTTCAAAAACCCAGCCATGTGCAGTAGGCAAAAGGCATTTTGTGTGAGAGGCCGTGCTGTGGGGAGGCACCATGGAAAATGGCGCCCTGGGGGGAGCACGTCACATCCAAGTCACTAAGCCAACTCTTGGGCATCATTCTGAGATTGACGCTCTAGATCCAGACAAACTATTTATTCTAACCCTTTAAGATGCAGCTCAAACAATGCAGTAAAATATAGGTTACCATAAAGATCTTGTAAGAGTAAAAATTATGCCCGTTATGTTCTCAGCTCTCCTCCTGAGATTCCATAGGGCTGTGCATTTGTGAAAATAATTATTCTTCTCACTCACTTTGAGGTCTTCCAGTAAGTGGGTTTTTCTGCTGTGGTTGGTTGATTGTTTTTGTAAGAAGAGGCATCTCAACACTTGTAGGGTTCTGCTGTGACTGGATTAGATCCCAATCCTTGTTCAGGTTCTGGACAACTTTGAGCATGCCCAAATTCCACATTGTAGCTTCTCCACGTGGAGAAACTCATGAGACTCGAATTCTTTATGAATCTTTTTGATGTCTATTGCTTAAAAGCACTTGTCTATCTTATGTTTATCTTCATGTTTAGAAGATGGTATTATTATCACGTTCTGTACTGAGGATCAACATGACATTTGTTTGGAGATTCTTGAAAATGTGAAAATATTCACAGGGTAAATGTGGTGCAGACTCTGGGAGTATTTGATATTGATTCAAATTTGACTATCCAAGTTGAATATGATGCACCTGCATCATGTACCATTGCTCAATTTATGTCATTTCTTTATAGCAAACTTTCAGAATCTCAGTAACAAGAATAGAAAAACACCCCAGCCCTGGCAAAAATTTTTATAAAATAAGGCTAAAGCCTTGAACAAAGCTCTGCAGAGAAACCTCTACTGCTGCTGCTCATACTAGGTGTCCCAAGGGAAGAACAGATTTCTCTTACTAGGACTGAACAAACACATAAACCCAGTTTTAGTGGAGGAAGTGCTTTACACCAGTAGAGCGAGAACATTGGAACGAAGGGAGACAGCAGAACACAATGGGACAGCTAACTGCTCCTTGTCATTTTACTGAAACTCCTACTGCATGGATGCCGCGTTCCTCCAGTTCTGAGCAAAAAGTGTTTTGAACACAGGATCTCAAAGCGCAGTGAAAGTATGTAAAACCACAGTGGCTGGCTGAGTTTTCCTGCTCTGTTACATTTCAGTGAATCATCTCCCCACTTCTGCCACGCTTTCATGTTAGCAGCTCATACTGATAGAACAGAGAACTTCAACAATAAAGCAATACCGTATTTGTCGGAATACCTACCATAGGGCTTTTTTATAGATAGACAGACAGATAGATATGAGAAAGGTGTGATGCTACACCTTAGAAAATGAAATTAAGGACTTCAGGTCTATAGACAGCCCAGTGCAACAGGAACCTCCAAGTTCTTACCTTTGGAACACCGAGCAAAAGCTGCCATGAGCTTATCCAGTGTTTTTTCCAGAGAGAAAGATGGTGAGTTGCTTAGTGCTGATATATTTGGAGTTAAGCATAATGAGTAGCATTAAAATTGATGGTCTAAAAATAGGTAACTAACAAGGGAGCTTGCTCTCCACTGTTGTTAATTTCTTACAAAAAAAGAGGACAAGTCCTACTACCTACATCTGATGGATTGTTCTGACTCAGAGCCCTCTTGCCTAGCACTATACAGTAGGTTAAACCTCAGATTAGCAAAACTATATTCCTGATAGAGATATATTAATTGTATTGGTTGCTTCCTATAATCTTTTGGGAAGCGTCAAACCACAGATGCTGAAGTTTAAGTATTTTGACTAAAAATATAAAATTCCACTAAATTATGTTTGCAGAAGGTACCCTTCTGATTTCAAAAGTGTTATTGCCACTGTTTGCTTCCCTAATTAATGTACCAGGTAGGTGATTATTCATACACCAGGAAAAAGATGAAGTAAAAATTTTGGCAAGTTTTAACCTGGACAGAAAAGGCTACTAAAGTAACATCTTGTATATTATCACATACTCAGTATCTGGGGCTGTCAGGCTGTTATAATGAGAATGGCAGTTTCATGTTCAACAGATCATTTTTGCTGTAAAATTGCAAATCTGAAGGACTACATTGGAATTTTTCTTCATTTCTTTTACACTTTCAGGTGGATCTTACTCAGTTTGGCACATACAGTGCTTCAAGGATATTTATTTCCTAACAAGTTCTTCGCTGTTAAACCTCTGGAGACAACTTACACTTCTCTGGCTGTTGGATGAATAGGCAAACTTGAATTTTCCCACCTGGTTTATAGTTAAAATATACCCAACTTTAAACTACAAAATGGCAAGTATGGTTCCTACCCTCATTCCTCCAGCTAAAATTCTATACTGAGATTATCTGTGTTTTGCTCACTTCTAATTATTATTTTAATGTAGTAGGGAAAAGATTTTTATTAAAAACTATGTCTACAGTAGAAGTCTTAAGTTCTTTCCAGGTAAGTTATTAGTATCCTATTTCTTACTAAAAGAATTTTTTTCCATATGGAATAGAGTGTGGTATGGGCAGTTGAAGCTTCTAGATGATTGCCCTAATAGTAAAGAACAGGCTGAAAAAAGAAAACCCACAGACATTCCTTGTGTGTTGCTGAACTCCAATTTGTGGCGGGGACGCACCCTACCAACACGGATGTGAGTAGCTGCTGTTGTTACCCTGATGTTGGATACTGCAATTCTTTCCCTACGGGTTTTGTATTTTTCCAGCTGAAGGAAAAAGGTCTTTTAAAGTTATTGCATATTTTTTCATCTGTTTCATTTTGACTCAGACCATACGAAGCACTTATATAAAAGAAGTCTACGGGGAGATAACTACACTAGTTTTCAGTGATGAGGTTTATCTGTATTTTAACAGTTAAACCCACTATGTTAATAAAACAAAACTTCTGAAAAATAATCCTGCTCAGTTTCAGTATTTTCCCCATTCCTCGTACTTTAGAAGAAGACAGATAAGAATTGTAAAGCAAAGCTCCATCTTGGATAAAGTAGGGAACTAATTCCCGGCTTATAAGCGTATCTGGCAGTTCTCTACATGCTGGCTGCATTGCAAGGATAAGACTTAGTTACAAGCTACTGCAGTTGCTTCTCTCCAAATGTTCATTGATTTCCTGAAAACAAATCACTTCTTGTGCCAGAAAATGCCTTAAGTTTACATGTAATTAAAAAAATTCTACCCAGCTTTATTGTTGAGCAGGAAGGGCATGAACATGTGCCCACAGACACAGCATGTGCACCCTCAGACAAGGTCGTGCTCCCGGGCAAGCAGCCTCTGTTCCACTCTGCCTGCAGGATTCTGCAAATCCCAACTGTGAACATTGCTCCACAGGATAAAGGGAAGCGTATGATGGATACTTCTATATCCTCTCATTCTGGGGCTGGACACGGGGGGTTAATCTTTGCAAGAAGTACTGAAAACAAGTTAAGTGGTATGTTGACTGGTTAAAAATGACAAGTGTTTAGACAAGCAGCATTAACCTCTGCAAATCCATGGATATGTCTATCCCTATCACACTTACCAGTTTAAGACCGCTGAATTATGAGATGCCTGATGTAAGAGAAATGAGTGTCAGAAATGCTACTCCAATATGTTAACCCATGTCTACAGCTACTCCTGTGGGATTTTCCACTTCCCAACTCCAAATGCATGGGACTACATGATAACAAAATCCTTACCCCATGAAGTTGCCTGTCAGTGAGATTGCTGCTGTATGATGTATTTAAACTGCAGGATGTGTTTAGAGATAAGCCATTAAGAACAAGAACAGAACAATCATATTTCACTTTCCTAATTGAAAATCAATTCTATTAAATATGAAGCAATGTTCTGGATATTTTTGAAAGGAATTTGTTCTACAAAGTTTAGATAGTATTTCTGTACCAAACATTTAATTCGACAAAGAATTGGTTACATCAAAAGTGATTGGATTTGAACAGAAAGTAAACAAAAATGCATATTCAAGATAGTTTAATATGTATTTTCTGAATTAGAAATACCACTTTCTTAAATGAATGAGAATTTCTAGTGTAATGATCCATTACTCCCCTCCCCATCACTGAATTACATTATTTATACATATAATACAGAGCAGATTGCAGTTGGAAACAACAATATTAAAATAAATGTTTAATAGATACAAAGAATCTTTTCTCCACAACATAGTTTTTCTGGTGTCTGGACACCAATTTTAAAGTAATTCTCTATTAGCATTAAACTATTTAAGTGCAAAACAATTTTGTTTTAAAAAAATCTATGATTGCA
>VYZT01048205.1:0-18671 GCA_013400735.1 Pomatostomus ruficeps
CTCCCCCGCCCCCTCGTGTAGGTGTTTATGTAGCTGTAACACATCGTGCCAGTGTTTCTCTGGCACAACCCCAGTGCTGAATAAACCATCTGGNCCTCGGCGTGCCTGGAACACCGATGGGTTAGGTGAAACCTTGCTGGACCTTCGCCAGCCCTCCCGCGCCCCTGGAGCAACCTGGCCAGCCCCTGGAACGACGAGCAGATGCCTGGTGCCCCCACAAACATCATCACGGCAGCGACATTGTAGTATTTTTAAGTATTTAGTGAATAATTAAAATATTACATTATTTTCTTTATGCCAGAAGATTTTTGAGCCCTGCAGATTAAGGCTGCTGTGCAATACACTGGACAGAAACTCAACCTGAAAGAAGTCGGTTTCTGGATATTGAATTTTATGTTCTCCAAATTCCTTTGATATAACAATCAACCAAAATTCTTCTGTCTCTCTTAGTCAGAATACTTGCTGGTTTTGGTTGCAAATTTGCAATATTAGGGACTACAAAGGAAATGAGAAAAAAATTTTAGGTTACTAAGGCAATTCTTTATTAATTTCCATTTTAGGGAACCAGAACGTTATGTTGTTTAAGAAAGAAGTGTTTATGAGGCATTGGGTGCAGCAGGTTTATTGAATTTTATAGGTAGATCTGATCCAGAGTGGTGAAAGAATTCAGTGTTTTTTGCACACATAATCTAAAATTTCTGGGTTTTCTCTAGATTTATCTAATTATTTATTCATTAAAAACAGATTTATACTTCTGAAGCCACTTAAATCTTTGTAAAGTGTGCTGAAAGAGTTATAATACCAAATATGGAGGAAAGTGCACCTATCTGTGCACAATTTGGTGCTGATTCACAGTAAAGTGGGAGGCAGCTCACTTTAGGAGTGCTGTTTCTGCTGCTGAGTGGAAAGCTGAGAGTGAACAAACAGTGAAATGCACCTTGAACAGATTTAGTGGTAGTTTCTTTGATGTGATGTAGAGAGGGATAATTCAAATGCTCGAATTAGGCAACAGAAAAAGTCAGAATGAGGGCAGTGGCTTGAGTAGGGTGGTATGAGAAGGTAGAATTAGCCATCTAATAGACATCTGAGTTTGAATTTAGTTACCTACATTTAACTTGTATTTTATCTTTGGACCTACAGCACTGACTTGGAACTTTATCACGTAATCTAAAATCAAATATCCCCTGTTCATCTGGTGGCTTTTTCCAAGGTGATGGGGGAACTGCTGTTGTCATCTCTAAGTATGCAATAAAATAAAATGCTGTAATTTTGGTGCCACACTTTCAAGGCAAAAAGAGTAATTGGTACAGACTGGATAAGATTAGATTGGTGTTCACGTGTTTTTGTGAGACCTGCCTTTCCTGCTGGCTATGTAGGTCCACTTTCTGTAAAGGGTATTGATGCCAACTGACCTTATTTCAAAAGAAAATTAACATAGTGCTTTCACAGGACAAGACAATAAATAAAATTTCCAAGGAATGGCCTTAAATGAGCTTTTTAAAAAAAATTCTAACAAATTCATACCTAGGTTAAAAAAACCCTATGATATCCAATATCTTTGTGTATGAGAAAATATTCATCCTACCAGAATCAGTTGGTCTCGACTATGTGCTATGAGAAATTTATGGTCTACAGGTGAAAAATTCATGGTCTGCACAGGTGAGAAATTTATGGTCCATGGGCGAGAAATGAAGAGCAACTTGATTTAAAGAAAGGAAGGGTGAAAGAGGTCTGGTTGCTCCAGCTGAAAACCAACAGATTTCCTATCAGGAATGCAATTTTCTCAGTGGATCAGCAGTCAGAAGGTGACTTTTCCTGGGGAATGGTGAGAGAGGCTTGGTGCTGAGCAGGACTGACTGTTCCATTTCAGGCTCTGCTTTGAGGGATGCCAGTGGAGCAAACTCTCGTGAAACAATACTCTGTGATAAATTCCAGGGGAAGTAGGAAGCCAGTGTGTATCCCTGGCTGGCAGCTGGGGTTCAGTGCTTGCAGCAAGCCAGGATTCATGAGCGTGGCAGGGCATGAAGGTGCAGCCACGCTGCGGTGTGGTGGGGAGGTCACCGAGCCAAGTCCTTCCAAGGACTCATTGTTTGCTGAGCTGGTCATGCTAACCAGCATAAAAAAGCTGTGTGTGCAGTTGGGGAGGCAATTCCAGTTCTGTAATTAAAATTCTCCCAGCACCTGGAGCATCTCCTGTCTCTTGATGGGGTGGGTGGACATCACTGCCCTGCATCCAGTGCCTGGAACACTCCTGCTGGCAATTCCCAGCTGTGTTTGAGGCTCCTGCTCAGTGTCAAACATTAGACAGTGATGTCTGAAGCTTTGCCAAGTTTGGGTGCTGGCTCAGGTTCACCCAGGAGGGTGTGCTGGGAATTAATAACGAGCAGCATGATACATTTCGGTGTCAGTCAGAGTGGTTTCCCTACCCTCTCCTTCCCTCCGCTTTGTTCCCTTGAAGAGTAACTCCCTCTCAGGTCAAACGTATGTGGGTCTTTCTGGATCACCAGTCTTAATCTTTCCCAATCACTTTCCTGGCTCATTTATCTTATGTGCTGATTTCCCTCGAAAATAACAAATCCTGTTTTGGTCCAGTGCTGGACTCACCCCTTTTCCTCTTCCCCCAGCAACTTCACCAATGTTTTGTGTCCCAACAGAACAGAAGGAGCATTTCTTGTATATTACAGTTAAAAAATGGTGTTTAAAGTTTTCGTGCATTGAGGCTTTTCACAGGCATCATTCATGACCTTTTCTGCAGTTCCTGGGATTCTGCTTTATAATTATTCAGAATATTTTTCACACGGGTCCACTTTTTCCCCCCACACTTTCACAGCTGAACTTACACCATCCACTGATTGCCCTGTGTTGTTTATTTGCTTCATGAAGATAACATGGAGTTTGCAAACTTTCCTTTTTGGCTACCCTGTATCACCTAAAAATTATATTTGATTGCAAATGTCATAGCAGATATGTCAGCAGATCTTAATTTTGATTAATAAATCTGCAGCCAGTTTTGTTAGTTTAATGAGAGAGGGGGGAAGAAGAACGAGCAGTGGAAGGGTTAAATTTGACTACTGAGGTGGGTATTTGAGCAGAAAATAAGTCATGGTGAATGAAGCCATAATTTGTTACATTTCTCCTGGAGGAAAAGGCTACACTCTCCCAAAGTGACTTTATTCAGTGCAAACATTACTTACAAAAATAAGAAAGAAATGTGGATTAGGGTGGAGATGTTTAGTGCTGCTGGGGTAGAGCAGCTGCTCAGATGGAGTTCTCTTATTTCCTGAAGGATGTGAACCTGCCTTTCCCT
This sequence comes from Pomatostomus ruficeps, assembly GCA_013400735.1. Classification (NCBI taxonomy): domain Eukaryota; kingdom Metazoa; phylum Chordata; class Aves; order Passeriformes; family Timaliidae; genus Pomatostomus; species Pomatostomus ruficeps. The sequence goes on from VYZT01048205.1 coordinate 3,308, forward strand.
GATGAATTTCTGTAACTTGCCCTAGAGAGCGAGGGAAGGGGCGGGAGAAGAGGCTGCTCAGGTCTCCCACTGAAGCCCTGCTGCTTTGAATAAATAATTAAGCTTTCACACCTCTCAGGCGAGTGTTCTCACCACAGCTGACACAATCTCATGTCTGCTCTCACCAACTGTTTCAGTAATTTTTTTGGAAAAGAGAATCATCACAGTGTCAGAACTGTCACAGCACATTGGTAGAAACAGTTGTGCCTGTGCACACAGCACGGACAGATGTAAATCTGCCTTAATTTTTTTCAGTTTTATTGGTTATTACTGAAAGGGACAAGGTTTTTCTGACTGGGTGGTGTCTGGGTGAAACATCTGGGTGCTGGTGTGGGTCCTGGGGAGTGTTTGGTTATTTGTGCAGCACGGACTGGTGGTGACAGGAAGGGCAGAGCTCCAGGCAGGGCACAGAGGTTGGTTTGTCCCCACAGTCGCAGGAGGAAGGTGAATTGTTTTAACCGGAAAGCACCAGCCTATTGATTGGATGTGGGAAGTGAAAACTCTGTGAATTGAGGCCATTTTTTTCCAACAGGACACTACAGGCTGCTTCAGCTTTTGCTGAAAACCAGTATCAACCACAAGGTATGGGAAATCTGTCAGCCAAGAAATCCTTCCCCAGTCTCCTGAGTCCTTCTGGGAGGGGCTGCTGCTGCCTGCCTGTCATCTCCCAGCTCTGGATTAGGTGTTGCACAAGCTCCTCAACAATCCCCAAACCATCCCCTGGAATTCCTCTTCCATTATTCAATGAACATTTGTCTGGTTTTAATACAAAAATAGTAACAGAAATTGGGTCTTTTTTTGAAAATGAAACACTTCCAGACAGCTGTCTATTTTCATGGAGATAACTGTGTATTTCATAAATACCTTTTTTTTTTTTACTTCATTAATCTGGAAGAATCCTACATGACAACATATGGCCCATGCTATAATTTCCAATATTTTTCTTGGTAGCTGGACTTCAACACAGCTGTGATTTACCAGAAATGAAATACTTTGGTTTCCTGTCTTAAAACAACTTGAAAGTCAGCTACAGCACTTTAAATGGCTCAGTTTTAGTTCTCCTCTGTAGGTACGTACTGAAGTGACATCAGTTTAGTAATAGAGTGAAGAGATCCTGTGGGAGAATGACTGACCTTGAAATATTAAAAAATCAAAATATAAGCTTATGTAATTAGACCAGAAGAGTGGAAGCCTGGTGCTCTAGTGAGGGCAAATGGCATATATGAAAATATTAAACAGCTGCTGGCAACGTGGCACTGAAATATCAGATAATGCCAGTTCTGCTCTCAGATGAATTCCAAAGGCATTTCTTCTTGGAAGCTCTCTTAACACTAGCAGGAACCATCTGAATTTTTCATATACCTTGATGAGTTGTAAATTAGCTGTGATGACTCTGGAGAAAGACCTGTGCCCAACAGGAGAATAACTCAGTGAGAACATCTGCTCACCTGTGCCACAGTGATCAAAGCAGCAGAGCAGGCAGTGGGTTATACCAGGAAAACTGTGCAGAACTGTTTTTTCAGTACTGCTGTTACATGTACACATGCATTATCTTTATTTCTGTGCTAAATGTTCCAGGAATTCCAGAATGTCAGGGAAAATGCTGCAACAATACAAGCTTGGTACCTGACTATCCATTGTTTTGTTTTAAGGTGAGAAATGACAGCCAGTTTTATTTTTATTTATAGCCTTGTTTTCATTACATAAAAATTGTGCTTAAAGCTTGAACAAGTATTAACTCTCGTAATACTCTGTCATAAATAAAAGTGAGAGAAAATCTTTATATTAAGGTCATCCAGTCTTAAATAAAGATTCAAGTACAAAGCACATCATTTGAGATATCAGAGGTTTTTTCACATGAAGAGAGCTTGAAACAGTGGAAAAAGTTTAAATTATTGAATGTGTGGAGGAATTGTGGTCATAGTAGAAAAAAATCCCCAGAAGATGGAGCAACAGAGGGAGTTGAGACCCCTTCCTTCCCTCACAGGAGAACTGAAGGATGCTCAGTGAAATGAAAAGATGGCAAAGAGCTTTCAGGAAGGCTGAAGGTGTGAATGCCACCACTCTGCAATTCCTCCATGAGTTTCTGGTGTTCTCAGGAGATCTCAGTGTCTGCTGGAGGGTACTCCAAAATGTCATCTGCTCATGAGTCACTCTCCTTTTTCTATATAATTTTTTTATTTATTTCTAAGGAGAAAAAAAATTATAAACAGGCAGAAGAATACGCAAACCAAAACAGCTGATATTTGCCTAAAATCAAAGTAGAGCTTTTGGTAAATGGCAAATGCCTTGGTAAACATCTAAATTTCCTCTAGAGCAGGGAAATCAGGATGATCTGACCTTTGACTGATGACATTGCGGTCCACATGAAAAGGAGAGGGTCACCTCCCTTCATGCCCTCTGCTGTCTCCCATGTACTGCTAGCTGTCCACACCCTGTTTGGATTTTCATGAAATACAGTTCCCCTCCTGCTGGGTTTTTTCACAGAAAAACCAGGGGAGATTCAGCTTAATGAGGCTCTTGACACTATTGAAAAGTGATGTCAGACCCAGAGACAATGAGGAGCATTTATGCTGCTTTTCAGGATGTTTGTGAGGGTTATCCACCCTCAGCCATTGCAAAACTGAGCCTTACAGTATTTTGGTGCGTGGTGCATGATGTTTTCCATTAATAAGCCCTGTTTTTGGGGCCATTTCTTAGCATATGTTTGAGTCTATAACTTAATATATGTTTTATTGTTAGCAGGTTACCTGGAATATTGGCAAGGTACTGAAGGGACTGATTTGAGAAAAGACTCTTCTGCTGCTCAAACCTTCCACATCACACGTAAAGATGTATTTCTACATACAGTTAATTCTTCAGAAAATTCCAAAATTGGAATAAAATCATACAATCTTTTAGGCTGTAAAAGACCTTTAAGCCCACCCATGTTATCAAGAATTGAAAAGCAGTAAGTATTTCAGCCTGGGGCCTGTGCCAGCAGGGTGGGAAGAATAATTTTGCAGAGAACAAGTGTGGCAGAATCGTTTCCTTATATTTTGAGGACAAAAAGCTAAATTTGTAAATCATTGCTATTCACTACAGAGAGACAGAGTGTGAACTGTTGCCTCCTCTAAAATTCAGGAGCATCCCATTATGGAGGGGATGGCTGCCTAAAACCACCTGAGTTTTGCATCTGGCGAGGGAGAACTTTGCTCTTTCCCTGAAATTTGTGCGCCTTCGCTTTCCCAGGAGGTGTTAGTGAGGGTGAGAGGTGAAAGCTGCACACTCCATGGGAGCTGAGCCCTCCTTCTCAGCTGGTTGTGGCTGTGGATTTGTTTCATGGCAGGAGGAATCAAAGGCTGGACATCCAGTGCTGTTTGCATTTCTGGGACACCTCATCTTGCACAGGTTCCTCTCCTTACACACATCTTGGTGGGGTGGAGGGGCTCAGCAGGCTTTTTTCTGCTGTTTCTCCTCATCTGGTGAATCTGTTGATGTGTTGTGAAGTTAGTGCACTTTCTTTCTGGAAGAGTTCTGGTCAATGCTCACCTGGAGTTCCTCCAGGGACTCAGATTCCCCAGTGAAAGCAGATTAGAACCTGGTTGAAAGCTTCCTAGCTTTGCTTTGTGCCATGACAATGTACTTGGTGCTCTTCACAGAGAAGTGGCAGTGCATCATCTGCTGCTAGGGCTGTCAGAAACCAGAGAGATCCCAACGAAGATAACAGATAAAGACCTGGGGGCAGAGGGGAGGTCAGCAAGGGACAAGAGCATGAGAAACAAATGGCAAAGGCTGGAGGCAAAACGTCCTTTTGATGTTTTAAAATGACAAAAGACATCAGCACTGAGTGATCAACCTCCAGACAAGCCTGTCGTGCCTTTTTTGTGATTTAAGCAAGCAGTTTTGCTGCCCCCGCCAAAGGAAGGGTTGAATTAGTATTTATAAGTGTTTATAAGATTGTACATGGGGGACAGTTGTAGCGACAGTGGGAAGGGACTGTTGCAATCTGAAGATCAGAAGCTCTCTTAGGCAGATAAAGTATTGCTGACACATGTGGTATCACCTTAACTCTTGCTGTTTGTTGCCACAAATTCAATTATCTTGAATTTGTCATGCCAGGGTGATGTCAAGAGTACTGCCAGACCCTAAGTCTGATTAGATTTACAGCATCAAAAATTTACATTCAAAAAAATCAGTCAAGACACCTAAAATGAAGTAACTATACTTTGTATACAGATAAAGGCTTATTTTCTGTGATCTAAAAAAAAAAAAAAAAAAAGGGGGTTTTTTCCAGTTTGTAACAGGAAAATTTCAAAATAATTGGGTTTAAGTGTTAAAGTGGAAGAAACCCAATGAGAATAGGGACAAAAAGACAAAAAAAAGTATATTTTAAAATTGAATCAATGAGAAAAGCCACATACGAAGTAGATGAGCTGTGCCAAACTACCATGGACTAGAAAAAATATGATGTTAATATCACCCCACTTGGGGTAAAAGTTAAAGCTTAGTCTTGATCCATGAATTATTAAAAAAAGATGGAAGATTGTAAAAAGTATGTTTGAATTTTTACAGGGAAAAAAATGTGGAGGACATCTACGTGACAATTGATGAATGCTGTTGGGAGTAGCCCTGGTTCAGCTGTTCTGAACGGGGACATTAACACAATTATTCCAGGGGTACCTGAAGCAGTGCTCAGGCAGGTTTGCTTAGCAATTGTTCAGGAATATCTCCCCAAATGATGCAAAATAAAATAAATTAAAGATAAAAATTGTTCAGCATTTATTCAGATCTGTGTCTTCTTCATTCAATGGTTTTAGTGGGTGTGTTTGTACTGTTACTGTACATCTATTTATAATAACACGGCTAACACCCTTCCATCCCCAAATCACTGTTTCCTTAATTAAGAGATATTTTAATTATTATCAATCTCTGTTTCAGAGGGAGAAATAAACATGCTGCAGTCTCATTTGTTCTGTGGCTAACTTATTGATGCTGTGATTAAGATGTTAATTGATTTGGTGTGACAGCAGGCACAGAAGGCAGAGGTGCTCAATCACGGACTCAGAGAACCATGGAACATTGAGGGCTTGGAAGAGACTTTAAGGAACATGTCAATTCCCTCTGCCGTGGGCAGGGACACATCCCCCTAGACCAGGCTGCCCAAGGTCTGGGTGAGCATCAGGCTGGGGTGGCTAGAGACAACATCAAGCTGGAGACAACCTCCCCCTGGGCCAGTGGGGCAGGTCCATGGACATGATGGACATGATGGACATGATGGATTTCATCCAAGGGTGTTGGGAGCTGGCCATTTCCTGTGCAGGGTGAGACATCTGTCACCCCTGGGAGGTCCAGGGATGACCCTCATGGCCAAAGAAAGGTGAAGGTTGCTCCCATATTCCAAAAATTCTGAAAGGTTGGCTCGAGGGGAAGCTCCAGGCTGGTCCCTGGGCAAACCATGGAGTGCGTTCCTGAGTCTGGGATGGAGAAGGTGCCTTGGAGCTCTCAGCAGGATTTGAGCCACACCTGACACCCCTGATGGCCTGGGAAGGGATGGCTGGAGGTGTCTGGGGAGAGCAGAGGGTGTCCTGTGCTGGGCTGGGGCAGGGCCTTGGCACTGTCACTGGTCCCACAGCCCAGCTGGACCATGGTGTCTCAGGCAGCAGGCAGTGAGATAAAAATCCTGGTGGGAATGTTGGCACTCAGAGGCTTTGGTCACTCATATTGGCCTGGTGGCAGGAGGGCATCACTGGGCTGTGTCTGATACCTCTCTGGCTGAGCATCTGCCCTGGTTCAACCCTGGCCAGCTCAGCCCAGCCCAGCCACTCACTCAGCCCACACAATGGAGTGGGGGACAGTGTCAGGAGGGCAAAACTGTTCGAACTCGTGCTAAAAAAAGTTAAACAGGTAAAGCAAAAGCTGTGTGCACAAGAAAAGCAAAACAAGGAATCCCTTCCTCACTTCCCAAGGGCAGTCAAGTGCTCAGACATCCCCAGGAAATCCTGGCTCCATCACATGTGACTTGGGAAGACAAACACCATCATGCCAAATGCCATCCCTTCCTCACTCTTCCTTCACCTTTTTATGCTGAACATGAGAGGTCTGGGATATCCCTGTGGTCAGCTGTCCCAGCTGTGTCTCCTCCCAACTTTTTGTGCAGTCTCCTCCCTGGTGTGGCTGTGTCAGGGACAGAAAAATTCTTTTCTTTGTGTGTGTTCATTGTCATCTAAACCACTTCTTTATTATCAACCCTGTTTTCATCACAAATCCAAAACAGAGCTATGTACAAAAGCTACTAAATGAAACAAGGCACTCTGAAGAAAATTAACTGTATCCCAGCCAAACCAGTGCACATCTTTATCAGTAGCCTGGAGGACATCACAGAGTCCTTGCACATCAAGTTTTCACATGGCACTGACCATGTGTGATGGGGTAAAATAAAATAAAAACCAAGTTCACAACTGAGAAGCCTTTTCCTCCTTTTTTTCTAACTCTGCTGCTTTAACTGGGATATTTAACACACTGGACTTGATATGATATTTCTGGGAGAAGATACTTCAGTTTATTTACAGGTCGTCCACCAATAATACCGAATGGGAGCTGAGATGAAAAAAAAGCCCTCTCTGGGTTGTTCTTCAGAGAAAGCTTAGGAAGGAAGCTGAATCCTTATCTGTACTTTGAAATTCTTAATTAAAAAAATATTTTAAAAATCAAAGCAAACTGAAGCAAAGCTGTCTTTTGTAGTTGATAATTTGTTCTTTCAGCAGGAGCTCGATGCCCCAACATGATGACAAATGACCCTGTGCCATTACAAGTATCATTTTTTATTATTACCAGGCCAGTTCCTATAAGAATAGAGGGAAATCTTAATTTTATGCATGTGTTGCACTATCCATATGAACTTTCAAGTACTTTGTTGTGGGTTTCCTCTAAGTGTTGAATTGCATTTTCTGATTTAAATGGTGCTTTGTGTTTTCCAAACATTTCCACCTTTCAGTGTGTCACAATTGAAAGACAGGTGACAGAGGCATAACCTGGAGTCTGATCAGCCTGGGAGGAATGGACTTTGTGGACTTGGGTGCACCAGGACCAAAACTTTAAATCTTAATCTATACTGAAGATGTAAAATTTTAATAAATTTGTTGGTCTTTGCAGGATCTTGCTACCTTTTTATTCTGCCTTTTACTCTGGGATAGTTTCACTGTGCATAACCTCATCTCTGGGAAATTTGTGGGACTCTGCATTTTGGTTTTTTTTCTCTTGTTTCTGCTTTGAAGATATGTGCAGATCTCAGTATCTGAGATACCAAGGCAAACTCAGTTTGTTAAAATGCCAGTATAAAGCTGATTAAAGTGCCTGCAGGTTGCAGAAAGCACCATAAATGGGGCAATCTCTTGGATGCCCTAGCACTGAAAACTCTTGGATGGGCTATTTATCTGTCAAAACCAAAACCTTGCAAATAGATCCTCATTTGGCAAATCATCCAGAGCTGGTACCAGCTCCTGAGCGGGAGCACGGACGTCGTATTTCACCCCGACCTAAACACCTGTCAGACCGCACTGAGCTGGCCTCTGAGGCACTAACAAATCATGACCCTGCCATGAGCATGCTGGGACATTTTAATGTACTTTTTTATGGCTGTAAAATAGATAATGACCTCAGTAAATAACAGATAAGCGTTGGGGTTGGATTTTTTGTTTGTTTGTTTGCTTTTTTTTAAATCCAGCTGGCAGATTGCCATTTCACCCTTTCCACTTTGGCTCTGTGATTCTGCATTTGAAGTGTGTTGCTTCCAGAGCAGATACCCTATCAAAAAGTGAGTGGGCATCTTGCTGATCACAGCATGAAGGGTCTCTGTAACGAGGACACTGAGATTCATCTCACATCATTGTTAGTAAAAATTTAATTTGGCAGTCACAGTGCGTAATAAGGAAACTGAGAGGAATATTTTGAGACTTACATCAAGACTTTAATTTTAAGGCAGGGAAGTCCACTGGCTCCATCAAGGGGCTGGGATCTGGGAGGTAAATTTCAAGTTCTGGCTCTGAAACAGGCTGCACACCTGAGCTTGGGCAGTTCACTTAGGTCAGGCTTTTCTAAGGGCACAACACAACTGAAAACAGTGGGAGTTGAGCTTCAGCATAGCTCTGAGGATTTGGGTCCAAAGGCCTCAAAAAGTGCCCTGTCCATTGTTCTCATTGCAGTGATCAGTAGGGCAGGGATTGAATTTGTGCCTTGAGAAATTCTCTGCCTGAGGAATGTCTCAGTTCTTCCCTACGAGCTAAAGCAAGGCAGGAGAAGGGGAGACCAGTCTTTGTGCCACCTGCCCAGGACACGCCTCACCCACGCCCATACTGGTGACCACCCCACTCGGTGACCACAGGACCAGTCCACCACAGAGCTGGGAAGCCCCAAGGGTGTGAGGAAGAAGCCTGGCCCCAGGTTGTGCAGCTGTGCCGTGTCTGAGACATTTAAGCACAGCCAGCTAAGACCCCAGGAAAGGCTGTGGGAGAAGAGTTTTTTCTCATGACCTTGATTAAAAAAACTATTCTTCATCTTCCTCCACCTCTAACCCTGGAGTGGAAGATGCTGCACCTCAGTCAGGGCAATCCCCAGTACCTGTTCAGACTGGGGAAAGAATGAGCTGAGAGCAGTCCTGCAAGGAAGAACCACTGTGAGCACTGGGGGATGAAAAACTTGGAACGAGCCATTTTGCCCAGCTGAAATGGACACAGAACTCCTGTGAGTCTGAAGCCATGCCACTCACAGACTCCATCATGCTCCCTCTGCCAGGCATGAGCAGATTCATTCATTAATAGAATTGCTTTAATAGCTGGGGCATCTCCCCACTAATTCAGGGATATTAGAGTTGAAAAAGACCTATTTGTGCAATTTTTGTCCTCCTTCCCTGTAAAGGCAGGGTTAAACCCTTTGTCCAACCACTCCAGTTTTGTCTCTCCAGCTCCATTTGTCTCAGCCCACAGGTTTTTCATTACAGCCCAGGGAGTGCTCCATGGCATGATGCATTCCACTTCTAGGAGCTTATCCAGACACTTGGCTCAGATTATTCCTTCCTTAATTTTCATCTCATTAGTTTTGGTTATTCTCCTTTGTGGTACCTGAGATATATCTTTTCTCTGCTTAGTTTTCATATCCTTCAGCTATTTGTTAATGGTTATCTTGATGCCTTTAAAGCATTCCACAGCCAGACCATGTTTATTTAGATCTTTTCGTCTTCCTTCATAAGTCAGTGCCTCCAGCCCACTTTAATCATATCAGTGGCTTTGCACTGACCTCTTTCAAATTTACAACTCTTCTCAATAATGAGAGTCTCAGGGCTAAACACAATTTTCTGCGAACAGCCATACACTGCAGGGAAATGATTTTACCTGTGATTTCGAATGTGATGTATTTGCAGCTGCAAACCATATTTTCCCCCTGCAGTTTTGCATCGAAAGGTCTGTTTGCTGTCAAGATTACCGAATTTTCTATAAGGTATCCACCTTTTTTTTATCCTTTTCCCTCCCTCAGATCCAAACAAATCGTGAATGTGAAAAATGTTTCAGAGGAATGTGAACATCAAGGGCATATGGAGCTCTCACCCAAATGGTGTGGAAACATGTGGAGGGTTTTTTGTATTTTTACTCAAGAAGTCAGAAAAACGGGCATAGTTCCTCTGTCTAAGCATCAGATTCGATGAATTGGCACTGCATTGCAGAGCTGAGGAAGTGTAATTTCTGCATTCCTGGGAGTTTTTGGGGTTTTAAAATTTTCACCCAAACTGTTGATCTGGGTGAAAGTCCCTGTCCATGCCAGTGGAGAGGGAAGAATTTAGTGAACCTTATGTGTTACACTAATGGAAGGCTTCCACAGTGAAAATCAGAAGCTTCCCTTCAATGTGACAAAGGAAAAAAGCCAGCAGAGGGTAGCAAACAATAAAATGATGAAGGCGAGAGCCAGAGAAGTTTCATTTTCAGATTACTCTTTTTAGGGCCATACACTGGCACTAAAAACTCAAAGGAGTTTTGTTATATAAGAAAATGTTTGCTGCAGCTGAGAACATCAGTGATGAATATTTTTTTTTTTATTTAGAAAGACACCCACACTGAAAGAGGAGTGAATGGAGATCTATTTGTCACTTAATGAGACATTTGTTGTTATTGTGAGCTCAACTTTTCTGTTATTTCTGCCTTTCCAGATGGTGCAGGTTTGTTGTCAAGGTTCTCCCAAGTTCCAGGATAAACTGTGTGGGATTTTTTTAATGGAGAAAAAACCTGAGTATGGCAAAAGTGGTAAGTGGAGAACAAATCATGCTCTGCAAGCTTCAGGCAGGATTATGAGGAAGAAATACTGTACTTCTTTAAGATTCAAGTTAAAAACCACATTTCTTGTTAACATGGCTTAGCAAGCATGCCTGATATTTTCAGCTCATTTTTTTCCTACAGATTAACTACTGCAATGATCACACTGTATAACTTTTCATAAGAAGTGCATGTTTCTCTTGAATACAAAATAGTATCATAAAATGTGGATGACAGAACACATAAATTATGGGTGTTCTCACTATGTGATAAAACTTAGGCCTCTTGTTTTTCTTTTTTTTGGTAAAATATTAGATATGCTTTACCCAGATTTTCTGAATATTCATCTCGTATTTGTCTTCATTTTGCCTCATCCTCCAGTGGAATTCATGTGATGAACTAAATGGTAGAAACACAGGAGTCACCCCAGATTTATTTAGTGTAAAAAAGGATATGACTGAAAGGAAAAGGGGACAGGGTGTTTACTAGGTGAGTACTAGCAGCGCAGACCGTCCTTTGATGTAGTTTTCATCTGTATTTCTAACAACATGGAGCAACTGGGTATGACAAAAAAGGCCTTTAGAAATGCCATGCAAACCTGAATATTATAAATAGAAATAGTATCTCATATTTTTTGGGTTCTCACCTCTGTTTGACTAATGATTCATGTGAATAATCAGTATTCAGTCCAGTGGTTTTTCTGTGGCTCAGTTTTTAGGCTAAAAGAGTGTATCCTTTCTCTGTTTAAATATATGTATGTTTATCCATGATGATTTAGCTATGGCCAGAACTCTAATGTGGAAAATACTATCATAAAACATTAAGTTTTTCTTTGAATGAGCCTGTTTTTTATGGAGGAAGTCTTCATTTTGTATGTGATTCCACTGCAATTAATAAATCTTCAGATTCTAACCAGGTTATAAATGGATGTCTGATTACTTATGTATTCAGAGCAGTTATTTCTAATTTAAAACACAGAACCTAATCACACCACTTCCTTCATTTTGGGAGCCCTTGCTCTCATGTTTTGCCATTCATGATTTTCTTTCAACTTCCTGAAAATGCACAGAGATAAAGAGATGGAGAATTTTCTTTTATGTTTCCTTAATGCATTTTGATATGTAGGGAGTAAAAAAATTGTTATCCACATCAGTGTATATAACAGCAGAATGTTATTTTCAACCTCTGCTAGTTGAAAGGAAAAAATAAAAAAAAAAATCCCTGAAAATCATAAATGAGTAAAACTTATGAGAGTTGATATTTAATTGAGACAAAGCCTGAGAACCCAGAACTTTGATAGATGAAAAATGGAAGTCTCTTTGCAGAGTTAAAGAGGCAGGGAGTAACCACAAACAATTCAGGTAGATGAGCTGGTTTGTCACTTGGTTACAACCTTTGATGTCCTGTGATCTTCACCTGCCTCTTCTTGGGAGAAGCAGCCTCAGCATTACTCTAAGACAGTGACCTCTCCTGCAAAAAGGTCCCCAGGCTTCTGAAGTTGTATCTCAGCACCCACTGGAAGCCCTTTAAAGGCAGCTGAACAGCATGCAGCTTTTGTAGACACTCGTACGTGCTGCTTATCGATGTTTTTAGGGATCCCAATAATTGTGGATAATGGTCCTCTAGAAATGACCAAAGTCAGAGGAAGATCTTGAGGGCTTTTGATAAAAGATTATTGTGCTGATAGAACTGTACAGAATTTATGACAGACAGGAAGTTAACCTGCATTTAACAAGTATTGTGAAAAATATCCTTATGTTGTGGTGGTCTTTTTTTCCCCTCCTTTCCTCTTTTGGTCCAATTCTTGAACAGCCAAGTGTCAGCTCTGATTGCAGGTGACACAAAGTCCTTGATGGCCACACGACCACTTTTTCACCCTGCCAGCTGTGGATAGCATCAGCTCAGCACTGTAGGGTCTAGCAGACACTGCAGCAGCCCAGATTTTTGATGTCATTTCATCTCAGCTCAGCCTGGAAGGAAGTGACACCGAAGCCCAGGGGATCCCATGCACCACCAGCAGTGCAGAATTACCACCCAAGACAACCACATGCAGCCCTGCTTTCAGACATTCCCAGAACAAAAAGTGTGGGAAATAAAGTGGGTATGATTATTTTAGGAAAAAATCCACACAGGAGCAAGAATACACTTGTTGTAAGAGAGATCAGTTTGGCTATGTGAGTTCATGAGACATTAATCAAAGAGAATTGAGATCTACACTCTTTCCCAGGTACAAGCCTTCCTCTGAATTCAATAGAAATTGTCTGTGCAAAGAAAACCCAAAACAACCCAGCAAGATGTGTCCATGATCCTCACAATCTTCTGTGTAAACCAAGGCTGTCATACCCAGGTACTAAATAGGATCACTAAGAAGTGAATCTGAGCCTGCTGCCAGCCCATTACAAGTCAGTGTCTGATTGTTTCAGAAAGCACAAGCTCAACTGACAGAATTACTTTGTGCTCACATAATAAAACTAATGTCATTCAGTGGCATTTCTCTGGATTTATAGGAGCTCTGTGGGCAACTTAATAAAATTCAACCTGTTATTTTTTAGAGAACATACAAATTGAGGCTTGGGACAAGTCTTATATTGCTCATGTTTAACAATCACTTTTTCTCTGAAGGAAGCTCCTTATTTACTAGCTCAAATATCTTTCCAGCATCTGCTGCAGCTTTGCTGAAGTTACAGGCTTTCTACTGACACTAAAAGAACTATTTGTGCATTTAACTGATCCTTTGCAATGCTCAAGAATAATGTTTCCTGAGTGCTTTCCATGCAGCATTCAATGCAGTTGTTTTCCCTTCTTTCTACTTCTCTACTATTTTCTGACTTACTCTTTCTCAGGATCACTTTCTATATTCATAAAAGCATGAAAAGTGTGAATTCTCACTGCCATTGTTTTGTTCTCTCTTTCAAGAACTGGTGCCCATGATCTTAGTTCAGCAGCTTATTAATCACAACAATAATTATCTTATCAGCATTCACAGTATGGGAAATGATTGGTAAAGATGTATATGTTCACTGAAATACTTGTATTATCCATTTCCTTTCAGCATCATAAGTAAAGACCTATAATGGTGTAGAAATCCATGGTTGTTTGTAGCAGTGCAAGGAATGGCTCTCACAGCGCAGTAACTATTTTCAGCTGTCAAGAACAAACAAATTTCCAAACTTCACAGGGTTTGAATGCTGAGCTCATCCAGAATGGGCTTCATGGAGTAAAACCATCACAGCTGTCTTGCTGTTGGCCCCTCCAACAGTAACAGGAGTTCCACAGTGATGCCTCTGACTCTGACACCTCTGAGCAGCTCAGTGTCCGGGCTCCCAGGGTGAGAAGGGACCTGTGAAATAAACCTTGTGTCACAGTGAGGGGAGTCAGGGCAGCTCTCCCCTCCCATCCAGGGCAGGACAATCCCACCCAGAGGCAGGGAGAGGACAGAGGAGTGGGGTGTGGCCCTGGAATTTACCAGCAGCTTAAATTCACTGTGCCCACCCCAAGCCAGGGGTGGGAAGAGCAGCCTCCTATAGCCCAGAAGCTGCACTCTGGTTGCTGCTCCAGCATCTCTGCATGGCACCCAGAGCAGAAATACTGGAGCCTTGCTTCAGTGCTGCCCTGCAGTTTTTAATCCTAATTTGTTGTTGCAGCATAGTAAATCTGCACCATAGCATGTCATATCTGGCCCAAATTAGGCAATTACTGGTGCCAATATACTCTCAAGCTCAGGGAAAACAAAATTGAGGTGCTAAAGGGAATGTCACCGTGAGATGTCAGGGAGGCAAAGAATAATCACATGCTGAATTCAAGTGGCATTTCAGTGCTATTATGAAGTGCAAATGCATTTGGAATTCTTGGATATGTTCCTTCTTTACCTCCTCATCTCCAGTAATCACTTTTCCCTGTACATGTGTACTCTCTCACACACGCTGTTTTCAGAGAAAATTTTCTGAAAGTCCAAACACGAAACCTGAGTCATCCTTCAGTTTTGGGCTGAATTTGAACTTTTTACCTAGCAGTCAAAAAACAAACCCTGCCTGAATATACTGTCGCCTTGTTTCAGCCCATCAGGTTCCACAAAGGGACCATTTTTGCTGCAGGAGCAGGAGCACACTGTGGTGGGATTAATCATAAACCTGCGCCCGCGAGTGTCTGCGCGTGTGAATGATGCTCTCTGTGAGCTGAGTACTGACTGAGAACAAAGTCAAGGCCTGAGCCTCAGAAAGCAGCCTCTGTGCTCTCCTTTAAATGCCCTAATTCATCCCTGGGCAAAAAGGGGACTGGAACATACCAAGGAGGGTCCCCTGAGGACCTTGGTGCTGTTCGTGTCGTGAGAGAAGCACAAGGCCAGGGCTTGTGTCAGATGCTCTCCATCAGCAGGGTGGGAAAGCTGTGACGCTCTTCCCACATTTCCTGCTTCTTGTGTGGATGAAAAACACCTCACCTCAAAAGGGAATGTGGCAGAGTGTGTTAATGTGTCACGGAGAGGAAGGATGAGGGAAAGCCCAGCAAACTCCCGTCCCCTTGCCTCCGTTCAAATCTGAGTGAGAACTGATGTTTTAAGAGGAAATGTGGCAGAAAATGTCATGTCTTGATGGTATTCCTGAGCTTCCAGTCTATGGGGAAAGGGCTGCGGAGTAAAACTTCCTACCCCGTGATTCAGGAGCTGGCAGCCCTGACTGCTTTAAGGAGCCACTCAGACACTGAGTTCACCTCCAATGGGCTTGGCTGGGGCTTAAATATTGTGCTGTATTCAGTAGGAAATATTATTAGTATTAGCATTAGCATTAGTATTAGTATTTATTAGTATTAGTATTAGTATTAGAATTGATGTCTTAGGATTTTAGATTCTATATTTTTCATGTGTCTGTAATTCTTTCGTGTATAACTCCAGACTCCATGTGTAGTGCTGGCTGCTGTTCTCCCATCCTGGTCAGACAAAACAATTCCTCTGCAGGCCTGAAACTCAAGGACACCTCACTGCCTCAGGCCCCGAGAGATGGAAACAACAGGGAATTGGGGGGAGCAAACTTGGGGTAAATGACTTCATT
>VYZT01048207.1:0-32303 GCA_013400735.1 Pomatostomus ruficeps
CAACTTTCCATCAACCAGGATCCTCAGGTGCCTTTCTGCAGTGCTGCTTTCCAGCCTCTCATTCCCCAGTCTATGAACACAGCCAGGATTGCCCCCTCCCAGGTGCAGAACCCAACACTTGCCTTTGTTAAACTTCCTACAGCTCCCCAGTCCTCTAATTTGTCCAGATCTTTCTAAAGGGCCACCCTCCCCTTGAGGAAGTGGACAGTTCCTCCCAGCTGTCATCAGCAAACTTACTTAGTATCCCTTTGAGTCCTGTATCCAAGTCATTAATGAAATGAAGTCTCTCTGTTGAAGAGAACTGGGCCGAGGATGGATCCCTGTGCAACCCCACAAGTGACCGGACACCAGCCTGATATCACCGCATTCACTGTCACTCTTTATGCCTGATCCAGGAGCCAGTTGCTCACGCATCACATAACACAGTTATCCAGTTGGGTGCTGGGCATTTGATCCAGAAGGATCCTGTGAGAGACTCTACCAAAAGCTTTGCTGAAGTCCAAAAAGATTACTCCTGCTGGCTTTGGTAGATCACCTAGGTAAGTTACCCTATCGTAGAAGGAAATCAGGTTCAACAAGCAGTACTTTCCTCTCATGAAGCTGCACTGGCTGTGATAAATGACTGAGTTGTCCTCTAGGTGTTTTTAAATACCTCCCAGAAAAAATGTTTTCATCATTTTACTGGGCACTGAAGTGAGACTGACAGACCTGTAGTTTCTGGGGTTCTTCTTGCCTTTCTTGAAAATTGGTACGTTCACCAGCTTCCAGTCATCTGGGAGGTCTCTGGATTCCTGAGACTACTCAAAAATTATCAAGAGAGGCTTTGTGATGATATCTGAAGCTTTTTGAGGATTTTAGTGTGAATTCCATCAGACCCCATAAATTTGTGAAGGAGCAGATCCTACAAAAGTTCAGGATCAAGTGAAGTTGATCAATCACACAGTCATGGTCCTCCAGCTCAGGGCACTGAGACCACCTTGGTCCACCCTCCGTGTTGAAGAGGGAGGCAAAGACTGCTTTAAACACCTCCACCTTGTCCATGTCCCTGTTTGTGAGCTGACCATCCCCATTCTGTAACAGGCTGATGTTATTTCTCCAGTGCCTCTTGTCATTAATATATTTGAAAACTCTCTTTTTATTGTCCCCCATGGTTCTTTCCAGCTTCAACTCCATCTGAGTTTTAGATGCACAAATTTCCTCCCTGCACTGACAAGCAACATTTCTATATTCTTCCCAAATGACCTGACCTTGTTTTCCCTGGGCATATACCGTCCTTTTCTACCTTATTTCAAAGAGAAGATCCCTGCTCAGCCAAGCTGGCCTTCTGCTTTGTCCGCATGACTTTCAACATCAGGAATTTCCTGGTCCTGATGACTTTAGGAGGTGATGCTTAAAAAATGACGAGCATGGATAGACCCCATCCTGTGCAAAAATATTTCAGAGGACTTTACTTACTTTACTTACGAGTTCCCCGAGCAGCCTGAAGTTTCTTTTCCTCTCATGCAGAGCTGAGGTTTTGCTGCACTTTTCCTCCTGTAAACAGGGATTTTAAACTTGGTTGCTTCGGCCACCAAACTTCACTTTGCTCACAAGAACCTCTCTGTTGATCAATAGTAGATCAAGGAGGGAGGGCATTCTTCTGAGTCGGCTCCCTTAGTACCTGTTCCATCATGTTGTCATCTAGTTTTGTAGGAATCTTCTGGCCTGGGTTGTACCAGCTGTGTGATCCTTCAGTTGATTTTTAACAAGTTGAAGTCCTCCATGAGGACAAGGACAGTTGAATTGGAAGTGTCCCTTGGTTCCTCAAAGTCTGAACTAACTAGAAATTATTTATTTTAAAATCCATTATTTGTTCACACAGATCAACATCTCTGAATAGGCACTTTTTTCTTTATGAGCCTGGAATAATATACAATTTAATTTAATTGAGAAATTTGTAGAAATAAAATATAGCAGTTTATGTAGAATAGCCATTTTTATTAAACTAGTCCAACCAGTTTAATAAAGCTGATCAATCTATATTTGTAAATTTGTTACATCTGATAATAATTGCTAGTAAGGGACCACAATTTAAACTATGTGGTATTTCAGAATTAAGTGATTTTCTAAGTTTGCAAATTATATGAAGGCAAAACCACACACACCTTGCCAATAGAGACTTATACATGTTCATTAGGAAAAAAAATAAAAGTGTTTTTTATGTTAGGTAATCCACAGCTTGTAAGAGCTGACTTCCTGACTGAAGAGTTATAACCACCAAAATGAAAAGCAGCTGTGTCTCACCCTCCCTCTCTGCATACCTGGTAGGTTTCCAGATGATACCTTCCATCTTTTGCTCCAGATCCAGAATTCAGAGGTCATCTTGAGAAGGTTCATTAAGAGTGAGAAGGAACTCTTCTATACAGGAGAGTTCTCTGTCAGAAAGATGACGGCCAGGGATATTTACTTGTGTGACTTGTCAGAACACTCACCTGCTGGCTCTAAATGTGGCAGGAAATAGCAAAGGCAATAACGGGCAGAAAGAGATTTAGGGAACCTTCAGTTAAAGAAAGGTGACACCTTGCTTAGTTTCTAAATATAGGGCACTGGTAAGCATGAACTTTGTGGTTGAAGCCCACTGAAATCCTGCTTGAAAGGATTTTTCTTTATTATTTTAATCTTCACTGAGAGCTTTTTCTCCTCTTTTATGAAGTTATTTCTGCTTTGAAACAATTTTAAAGGCTTATACTTCAATAGCTGACTTTTATACACATACATTTGCTAAGTTTGTTCTGGGAAAAGAACAAGGAACAGAAGTATCAGCCCTAAGGATAATCTGCTGCAATAACTTCAATGTTATGGAAAAATGAAATCAGGCCATTGCATTTCAGATGACTGCCACTGACCCATGAGAGTGAATGCTTGATCATAACCTTAGACACAAAAGAGTTCTCTTACTTGGGAACACCAAATTACTAAATACTCATCTATTGCAATGGGGGTGTTGCTGATGCTTCTTCATTCTGTTTTTCTGATTTGAATAGCCTTAATCTCCTAAACTGCCTCCTAATAAAGCTTGTAGATTACCAAATGGGTTGGAGAATAATTATTTCTTTACTCATGTAAGAACCCTAACATATGTCATTCCCTTCGCACTTCAGTAACCCTTTGACAAGATCATCAAACCAATAATGTTTGATGAAATTTAATTTTACTAAAGAACTTTAAAAAGACTTAGTAGAACTTCATATTTTGGTAATTATTTTATAATGAGACAAACAGTATACAAGCTGTGTTTTACCATTTTAAAATATCTATTGTGTATTTTAGAATATGTGTTTGTTTAAATGATCTATAACTCCACAGTTTTAGCTGTTAACTTAAAATCAGATTCATGGTTCATTTGTATTGTTTTGATCTGATGTCCTGTGGAGAACAGTTGTAGACTTTTTCTCTACAAGATTCAGAAATGAAATATTAAAGCCTTTATTTTGCCTTTGATGAAAAAAAGCTCTGCAATTTGAAAGCAAATTGTTCTCATTATTTAAATCCAATATGCATTTATACTTTATTATATAATCCATTTCTTTCAATCAGCTTGCTTATTTAATCCATCTGCTCTCTTTCTGAGGAACTATGCTAGTTGAATAATTATAGAGAAAGGGAGCTCAGAAAAAGAATCTTGGAGAGAATCTTACATTTATAAGTGATGAACATAATGCTCTGTCATCAGAATGTATATCAGGGTTCCAATGGGGAATGGAAATACCTGTATGAGTTAGAAAAAATAAAAAGAGATTTTGTTTTTAGTCTGTTCTTCCCATTTCTCTAGTTTGTGTTTTTAGATTGTGAAGGAAATACTGTTTCTACAGAAGAGTCTTAACAGATTTTAAGATAATTTTCAGAAAATATAAATGAACAATTTTTCTTTTTTTTCCCCCTAATTTTGAAACAACTTTAACCCTATTTATATGAGAACAAGCCTTGACCCACATGCAGTGTCTGAGTTTTACAAGGCCTACATCCTTAGAAAGAGCAGCTCTAAATCCTGTCCTTGCTGAATTTTTAAAGACTCTGTCCAGCTAAGTGAGTTGGCTGTGTGGGAACTGGAATCTTCAAATATATGAACAAGCAGAGTATGTTTATATTTTTCCAAAAAGACAAGACTTAAGACTTTGAGGACAAAGGAATGCTGGAGGGAGCTGAGCAGGGAAGAAAAATAGTGATTTGTGCTTTCATTGTTATATTGGGAGTCTGGTGAACCACAGAAGACAGAAACTGATTAGAAAGAGGAAAGAGCCCTTGTGGTGTAGTAGGCGTCTCAAATATTGCTCAAAAGAGGAAGATAAAGCAGGATGGAGAGACAAAAAAGAAGCCTTCAAAGAAATGGGTATGGGGAGGCCTATATGTAGCAGTGTAGTGAAGCTGTATTAAGGACCTCTGCCCAGGCTATGACCTGGGGCTCTCCAACTGTGCCAATGTTATGGTTTTAGTAGTAGGGAGGGGGCCATAAAGATGGCTCCTGTGAGAAGCTTCTGGAATTCTTCACCATTTCCAGCAGAGCCAATCTCTGATGGCTCTGAAGATGATGGACATGCCACTGGCCGTGTCTGGGCCAATTAGAAAGGTTAGTTACGCCTCTGTGATGACATATTTAAGGAGAAATCAAAACAAAGTGTGCACACAGCTGCTTTTAGCCAGAGAAGGAGGAGGAGGTGAGAACATGTGAGGGAAAACAACATGGAGACACCAAGGTCCATGAGGAAGGAGGTAGAGGAGGTGCTCCAGGTGCTGGAGCTGCGATTCCTCTGCAGGCCGTGGTGAGCCCATGGTGAGGCGGGGTGTCCCCGCTGCAGTCCATGGGGTCCACAGGGGATGCAGAGAGATCCACCCGCAGTCCGTGGGTGAGGTGCCAACGTTGGAGCGGGGAGATGTCGGAAGCCGCAGTAGCCATAGATGCCAGAAGAAGCCGTAGCAGGTGCAGCCCAGTGAGAGACAGAGACTGAGATAAAAGTCCCACAGTTTGTAGAGGAGGTGACCACGCTGTAGCACCCACTACAAACAGCACCGAACAAAAACCACTTGCAGCCATGTTGTGTTTTCCAGACATTATTAAGAAAACAAATGCTGTTTCAAATACTGGAGAATTCACCAATGTAGCTGTTTCCAGTAGCAGCTAGTTAAAAAACAAAACCTACAGTATAAAAAAAATTATTTCTAGTACACAAAGCCAGACTTTGAATGGAATTTAACTGTCTAGAAGATTATTGTTTTACCATAATATCAAAAAATAAACAAATGAACACATTAAAAAACAGGCATTTGAAGGCATTTTCACAGAAAATACTAGGGATGTGAAAATATAGCTGTATAACATACTAAGAGCAGTTTTTGTCTCACATCATCTGTTCATTAAGATATTCCATTCTTTCTTATACTGAAGACAAATGATGGTATAGGAAAACAGGTAATTCCAGCTTGAATCTATCACACAAAGCAAATATTTTTCTCTCTGGGAATCCTTATGCAATCTGTATAACTTTATTCTGTTTGCAGACAACAATTAGTAAGAAGATTATAACCAGATCTTGAAGAGCACTGAAAGCCACAAGTGAGATAATTAGTAAAATGATAGTGAATTACAATATTTTTGTAATGAAGGCATCTTAGCCTTATATCACATATCACTCACTTTAGTGTAAACTGAGGAAATCAGAGCAATCAGGATGAATCTTTGGCTCTAAACTATTTCTTATAATAAATGTCAGCTCTAGTAATCACCTACTGTTTCTCTTCTCCTTGCAGCTGCTGAATATTCTTCCTTCCCATCCTCCTTTTTTGTTTTCCCTTGGTTCCACAGTAGGCTGGTACGAAGGCGGGCTGAAAGTGAAGAGGCAGCCTGCCCAGTCACTTCCAGCCTGTCTGTGCATTCATAAGCGAGAGCCTTTTCACGTCCACTAATAATGTCATTGACTGCCTGTACTGGCAGCAGAGGTATTGCTGTGAATAAAAGTGGGTTGCCTTTGTCAATACCACCACAATTCCTTCCTCAGGAGAATTTCCCTGTCAGGTTGTTTTCTCAGCTGATGACAACATCCTCAGCATTTTCTCCTTCTGTTGCCATGTTTCTGCATTTACGGTTTGAGAACGAATTTATGTTCAATGTATGCGGCAGCAGTGTGTTCACCTCACATTTGTGAATCACAATTTCTTTTTTTTGGTACAGCTGCTCTTAATGTACCTCAAGATCTTGGTGGGAAGCAGTATAAGACTAGCTATTCTTACAGTCGTTATAATTATTGAGAATTTCTTTTGCAGTTCCTTGTTTTAAGAAAATCAACCAGGCAAACTGCAACATAAAATAAAACCATGCATAGAAAACAAAGTCTGATATATTTAAAATTAACTATTTTTGATTGTTTCATAAATTCAAGTATGCTGCATATCTTGGGGAGATAAAAGAAATTATATTTGCAGATTAATTGCTACATGGTGTACCAACACTATTTCTGCCACTATTCATTCTAAGGGAATCACAGGAACTCAGTTTAATGTATCCATTTTTCCACTCACAGATCTGCTTTAGCAACATTACTGAGCCAAAATGCAGGAAGAAGAGAAGACAAAGCCTTGCACATCCAGCACCCTGGACGAAGGGAAATTTCATTTCTTTTGAAGGCCAAACTACAGCCCAGGTTTGCATTGTTGCCCTCCTGTCCTACAATAAGCTCCAAAGGACTGCGTGTTGTCTCCTCCTTTTCCCTACTGCTTTTCCCTTTCTTCCCCACATCCCCCCACCTTGCCCTATGTATGCTCTTGAAAGTTTCAGGTAAGTAGGGTATAATAAGATTTTTACATGGTAATGATGGCCAGAAATCTCTCACAAGATGAATTCCTTAGTAGAAAATCCAATTAATTCACAGGAGATTTGACCCACCAGACATCAGTGATTCTTTTTGATTGGGAGCAGATTGGAGCACAAAAATAAATCTCAGAAACATGTTAGTTTCTTTTATTTTCCTTTCTTCTTAGACCTACTTTCTGAGCATTTTATGTCAATATAAGAAAAAAATACTTCTAGTTCGTTGTATTTAAAATGTCTATTATTGTTGTTATTCTAGACTTTTCCATAGCATAATGAATAATATTTCAGTGATTAAAAAGAATAATGAGTGATTACAAAGAATTGAAAATCATATTTTTAGCTGGAAAGGTCTTTGCTAAAGTTATTTTCTGAAAGTATAAATTATCAGGCTTTTTAAGAGATGTGATAAATCCCAATAGCTAAAGGAGTAACATGGTTGAGATAGTGTTGCAATACATTGTTGAGTTAATAATTTTAGTTCTGTAAAGATAAAGAAAACACTTATGATTTGAGTAGGCTTAGATTATGTACTTAAAAACAAGGCTAGCTTGTTTTTCAGTAATATCCATCTTAAAAGCAGGATAAATCCTTAGTTTAATGAGCTACTTAGATTTGACCAGGTACATAAAGGAGAGCTGAGAACCAATGAGAGAAATTTACATCATATCAAGAAGCACCCAGGTAACTGCAAACTGTGCCTAAATGCAGTATTTTCGTGCTCTTACTCTGATCAGTGCAGATGTGTAGTACTGGCTTCACTTGTAAATGACAAGTCATAGTCTGAAAAAGGAGGTATCTCCATATGGGCCTGTGCAAAATGGGCAGATTCCAATGGCAAACATTTAGTAGGATTTTCAAATTATCTGTCATTTTCATAAAGGACAGGAGGAGTTAAGAAAAATCCTGTTGTTAAATATTATTTAACAAATTATTCAACATATCACAAGATCAAGCCTAACACACACTGACAAAAACACTCTGTTCTCCAAAAGCAACTCTCCTGTGAAAAGCATAAGCATATGAAGTCCTACTGGAAAATATTGCTTCCTAGGCAATAGAGTCCAGAAAGTTTACGACCTGACTTATTTAAAAGTATTGCTTCCTCCAAAACTCCTTTGAAAATCCAGTCTACAAAGACTCTTTTATAGGAGTGATGAAACTGCCTAAAATCATGCATGCCTGAAATTGCTTATTTAAACACTTGGAAGACATGCCATTCCCAAGAAAATGGATTTCAGCTGTCCACTTGAGACCACACTGTGTGATGGTTGCTGCCTCTGGATCCTTTGCTGCATAACTCCAAGTGAAAAATGATGCCAAGCCTCAAGAAAGAGTCATCAGAAGAGTCTGTACCCAGAGACATCTGTATTTTTTGCTAGATCGTCACATGGAATGTTTTATTCTTTTTAAGGATTTTCCTCTTCTCCTTTGTCATGTTTACCTAATGATCAGTTCAGGATGAATTTGTAACTTGTAGTATAAAATTGTATCAAGATATCTTGCTAACCCGTTTTTTCTGTATGCCTTTAGTATGCAGTTAGATACATTATTAGTGCACCTATCAGAAAAGCATCCCCAGCCCACTTCATATCCCTGAATTTAGTATCTGTGTACTCTATAGATTGTCCCTTACTCTTTGATTCTCCCTTTCCCTCAAAATTGTCTATGTTGACATAAACATTTACTTGTGTTTGTAAGATGACAGAATATAATATCAGAGCAATCTCTGTATTTTTTTTCTTTATTATATATTTCCTAACAGTGTGATTTTTGTTATTTTAAAAAAATTGTTGCAAATAGGGAAAGAAGCAGAGTTGGTATTCTATAATTTTTTAGTAGTGCATCAGGATTTCTGAAAGCCTGATAGTGATTGATGTCAAATACATTTAGGGCAAAATAAATTTCTTGTAATTCAACTCCTTTGTGCTCTCACAGTATGAAATATACTATTGCAGATTAGTTTTCCTTGCTTTCTTTTTGTTCTTTTTCTGTTAGAGGGTGATGCATGTGGACTTACATCATGAAAGAGAAAGAACAACCAATACCTGAATAAAATCCAACACCAAACATAACATGGCATTATAAAACCCTTCAAATACATTAGAAAATATTTGTAGCCAATATAGATTTCCACCTCCTTCCCCTGACAGCCCGACTTTTGCCTAAGGCTGTGCCAGACAGACCATGCCCACTCCTGTCTGAGGGTGAAAGCTAACGTTTTATCAATACTTAGGTGGCTGACCAGCTGAGAATATTGAATACCACTGATGCTTAAGGCACAGTCAGGTCTATCAGAATGCCTGTGCCTGATCTGTATTAAGTGTTGCTCCTTGCAAAAGTATGCCTTTCTTATGCCAGCGTTAAGAAGAGCATTTAATGATGAACAGAAAATGAGTAAGAGAAAAAAGGGAAAAAAAATCATTTTTCTAGAAGTTAATGGAGTTAAATATAATCCAGAAATATTTATTTAAAACTGCAAAGTATGTTACCAAAAAAAAAAAAAAATTAAAAATATATTAAACTTATTCAGAATCATAATTCTAATTGTTCTGCCTAACACTAAACAGGATATAAAATTATTCCA
Source organism: Pomatostomus ruficeps (assembly GCA_013400735.1). NCBI lineage: Eukaryota > Metazoa > Chordata > Aves > Passeriformes > Timaliidae > Pomatostomus > Pomatostomus ruficeps. The sequence continues at coordinate 9,429 of VYZT01048207.1, forward strand.
TTTTAAATTCAAATAGTTGATGCTTGAAGCTAAAGAAGAGCTAATTTCTTATGCTAAACTTCCTGTGTTGAAGGGAAAATTAGAGGAAAATAGAGATTATTTGAGTTGTAATCAAAGTCTTCTCCAGATATTTTCTCTATCCTTGTCTGAAACCATTTGTCATTAATAGAGATAAAAGAATTAAGTGTAATTTTTATTTCCTAACAGAAATCCTTAATTTTTTTGGCGTTGCAGAAACTCAAATAGTCTCACCTTCTTCACTCAAACGAGGTACATAACAAGGAAAAAAACTGAAGTGCAGAAGCTTTTTAACCAAGGCTCCTGAACTTGTCTCTCCCATATAACTTCCATGAAGTAAGCATCAATAACAGTATTTCTGCCCTCCTTCATGGGGTATGACTCAGGCTTCATGAAGACCCAAATGCATCCTGTGAAACTACTGAAGCTGCTTATTAGATTTGGAATTAGTCTACCTCGGTACAATGGGTGGAGAAAGACATCCTCTTCCAGCTGCAGCTGTGCTGACTGGTGCCGAGAGGAGCGATGCCACCTCACCCCATCTGACATTTCCCACCTCCCTGGTGGAAGTAACCACCCCTTCCCTTCCCTTCCCATCTGCCAGATGAGCTGTTCCAGTGAACATCCCCTTCTCCATTTCCACCAAAATTAGCTGGGGAGGGTGTTTGAGCACTTCTAATAGTAGATTCTCTTTCAGCACCTTATCTGGGCTGAAGCAGGGCAGGAAATGCAGACAGGGCACTGAATATATTGAAGACCACCTCCCACGCAGAGGAGGCTGTCAGACCTGAGGGGTGCCAGACAGCAGCTGCTCAGCCCCCGTGCTGCAGGTTCAGGGAGACATCTCTCTGCTGCAGGGCTGTCACTGCAGTAGGATGTCTTCCCAGGGTGTGGGGGAAGTGGCAGAGGTAAAAGGTTCTGCCTTGACATTCTTGGTTTAGGAAGATCCCCCCCAACCCTAGCACAGACTCCTCCCCTCCGTGCCCTGCCCCACCCCATTGCTGTGTAAGTGCAAGGGATTCCGGACAGAGGCAAACTACCTTCTTGGGCTGGTGTGAGTATAGTTTTCTCTGGCTTACATTGCTCTTGAATTTGCTGCCAGCCCTGACCAAAAGCGGTGGACTTTACCCCTTTAGTCACTGACTCTACAGCACCAAGATGAGTTTCCAGCACGAGATCAAATGAGTCCATTAATCTCACAGACTGCCAACTTGGAAAAAAAAAAAATAAAAATCTTATTTTTTTTTCCCCAGCAATGTAATGGAACTGACCTTACATCTTGAATACTGCTTTGGAGAACACTCAGAGAATAAAAACATGTGACAGGCATGAAAGAGATGTGTTCCTTGTAGTCACAGGCTGCTCTTAGATCTACTTGTATTAGTGGTGCTACTTCACTCCAGCTTAGCATTTGAAGGGTTAGGGACTAGTGTACTTCTTCCAATGTAGGAGTAAACGTTTGAGATGCCTGCTCTCTGAATCACTCCTGCAAAAGCAGTCACCATTAAGAGCTTAAAAAGGTTTGCTGGAAGCTTTCTTGCCTGTAATAATAAAAAATATTTGAGCACAAAAATACATGTTTCAGTAGAGAATTACTGTGAGAATGAATCAGAAGTGAGACGTGAAGCATCCTCAGACCTTTACCAGATATGTCATTAAGGCAGAAAACCCTAATGTGGAGGGCTGAGGAAGTTTCCATGACAAAGGATGTGCTCTAAACAGTAAGTCACAGCATCTGTTGGCTTATAATGGCAGTGATTATCCGCATTCCAAGTGTGTGACTATATGTAAGATAAGTGACATCAAAAATAATTTTCATTTGTATCAAAATCAGTGGCAGTTCTTCTTCAGAAGCAAGTTCTTATTCAACTGACTGCAAATATAGTGAGCTGTCACAGCACACTGATTGGTAGCACTGATTGGTGGTATGACATATTTTTAAGCAATCTAGCCAGCAGGCCTGATTATTAATCAGCTTCTGATCATTCAGTTCTGAGTTACATTAAAATATGTTGGTAAATTTCTGGTGAAAATCTAGATTCTTGGTCAAAATCCATTTGTCCAGAACACCTTTTTATATACTGCTGTTTATAAAGGCATCAGGGCACTGAAAGATTGAGAGGAGAAGGAAAGATGTTCTTTACAGGGATTTTTGTGCCTTAACACTGGGTCAGAATTTATTCATATATCTAAAAATGAAAGTTTTCAGGAATACATGATCAAAAGCAAAACAGTAAACTCTGAGTTGACTGGGACTTTCATTATCTAGTATTTTCCCTCAATGATTCCAATAACTATGCAAGTTTGAAATTAAATATGGTGTGTTACTGAGGGGTTACTAGTTTAGAAGCATTAAAATCATGGGAATATTTTGAAAAAAAAAGACACTAAAATGCCTTCAGCATATCTTACCCCTTACATTGTATGCAATTTGATTAGGTTTAGCTGCAAATCTAATATTCATACTCATGCTTTACAGAAGGCAATTTATGACCTCTCCTCTACATCTTTTTCAGAAGCCCTGAAAAAATCATAGGCAATAATTTTCTGTATTTGCTCAACTCATATAATCCATACAAATTAATTCTTCATATATTAATGCAATTTAACAATATATACATTTGTACAATAATTTATTACTAACAATGCTCAGAACCTAATGTAACAATATTTTACAGGAAAAAGAAATAGGAGACATGGATCTCTAATACTGTTGTAGGAAAGAATTATTTTAAAATTGTACCCTTGGTAATCATGTTCTACAAAGCAGTTATAATGGAGTTTCATCTTTTATGTTTCTTTCTGCCTCTCTATTTGTTTCTCTGATTGCTGCCAGAATTGAGCAGGAATATGCAGCACTAAGTCCACAGCACTCCAAGGCAATCCAACAGTGATATTCTTCAGGAGCAAGAATACAAAGGGAAAGGTGTAACACAGAAATCATCCTTTCAAGTTGCCATTGGTAAGGGAAGTTCTATAGGCTGGAAGTCAATTTTCTAGACAAGCCATGTTTGGTCACCTGATCACAGGGATAAGCAGAATTGGTTTTATAGAACTAAAGTATATTAGCACAGTCTAATAACAAATTCTGCATTGAACACTGGCAACAGCTAACTTGTAAAATTCCTGTATGGTATGAATTTAAGAAATAAATTATCTTCCAATCAGGGCATGTAATGTATCTAAGTCCAAGATCTGTAGGATAAATTGAGCAAAGAGAAATGAATGCTTTACTGGAGTGCCCTGGCCCAAAGAATAGGCCTGCACTTCTTGTGTACACCAGCCCTTAGAAGTATGCAAGCTGTTCATTTTATTACAAATTTGGGTGATTACCTGACTTTGTATGATTTCAAAGGGGTCAGCATTAACTTATGTAACTCTATTATCAGACTTATTTAACAAATAAATTAATAAAGCAAAAAATGCTTACATACACTTCAGAATAATTCAATAACTTCCAAAATTGTTAATATCTTAGGTTTTCATTAAACCCACAACTCAGTGATGTACTTTTTTCAGTCAGCAACCCCTATCTGTACAGCTGTGCTGTGCATACCTGTGATACATAAAAGAAGTTGACAGAATGGCAGCTCCACCTCCACTACTTTCTATTGTCTATGCAATTGGTCTGAAAAAATCCCCTTTTAGTTACTATTTTAAAAGCCCATAATCATAGTTTAATTTAAATCAATATATATTTTGCTACTGATTTCAGTGAGCCAGAATTTCACCAATAACAACCTACAATATGTGAATGGTATATTTATGTTAAATCCTTCATTCAAAAGAGAAGAACTGGGGCTCTATGTGCAACCCTGCACCCCTGCTTATAAAGATGTATGAAAGACTTGTAATAGCACTGTTAGACAAATTCACTGGTATTGAACTCTGCCTATTATTATGACTTATGGATGAAAAAATCATTCTTTCTTTGTACTAAATTATTTAATTCTAAAATGTGTGGAAATATGTTGTCTTGCTATTGTCGATTATACTGGGAAAGTTAAATATATATTAATTGGGATTATCATGATGATTAACATACTGATGAAGTAATAGTGACCTTTCTTTAGTAATAAGCATTTCAAAAAATTGTGAACACTATGTACTTCAAATCAAAAAGCATTACACCATTTTTTTTCCAATTAACTTGGAAAATAAAAGTCAGTTTACTGTAAAACTTAAAATATCTTCCCAGTTCATAAATTCAGTGTCAACATGAGATTAATGACAAATCTGGAATTTGATTTCCTTATTTAAAATAAAATATCTGTGTTAGAGTTACATCAAATATATATTATAGATAAAAACATGTAAATGGACAAATTTTCATTGACTTCAGATGGAAATCTTGGCAAAGCATTGCTTCTAAATCTGTGCCCCTCCTGCACCTTGACAATTGCTATGAACCCCATTACAGCTGACATTTATTATGTATGCATATTATCAAATGTTTATACAGTAATTTTGCTTTTATACTACCACATTATACTCTAATGAAAGTTTACTTTTCAAATTATTTCATAATCTGAGTAGCAAAGTTTACAGTGAAAGATGCTGCATCAGCTCCTTGATGTTTGATGCACTGCTTTGTAAGTGCAGCTGTCAGCTTTCAGGTGATAGCTTCTTGAAGTTTAATGTCACCACTGAATTAAAAAAAAAAGAAGAAAGGAATGCAGATAATCTCCAACAATTTGGAACAATTATGTGCTCAGCAAGTTTGCATCAGACAGAATAAAGACTGCTGCAAAACCAAAGCTGCATCTCCTTGGTAATGAAACCTTGCATTTGACCTGGGTTCCACCTGTCACAAAAAGCTGTGCACAGAATGTTAATAAGGGGAATATGAAACTCATTTTCCTACTAAGCCAAAGCCTCAGTGAGGTGGGTGTTTGCCTGGTTTCATTTTAAATACCTGATCTGTACTCACAATTGCTGAACCTCCCATAAATTAAGCAAGCAACCAAATCTTGATGCCACTCTTAATTTCCATGTCACTGTTACTACTTTTAGTGCAGAAGACTGAGCAAGTGAATCTACTGTAAGCAAAGTGAATGCTTCAATTTTAAATATTCCTTTTTTTAAAAATTATTTCTGTTACAGAATATTTCAATTTCCTAAAGCCTCAGCTGCTGCTATCATAATTGTCTTTTTTACCTTAAAGAGAAAATTAAAATGTCTCCCTTAAGTTTTGGCCTTTATATTTAGAGGGCCAGACATGTAAAAGGTGAAAAAGAAAGAGGTGAAAATACAGAGGAAATATATAAGGGGTACATAGAAATGAGGAAAATAGCAGAACATTGTTTTTCTTTCCAAAGTCTCCCAACACTAAAGAGAAAATATACAGTAAACAAGAACTGAGAAGTAAACTAGGGAAAGCAAAAATCATATTTCCATTCATTTTAATTTGATAGTTGACAATGACAGACTATAAATAGGAATACATAGGCTTTTTCTATTTAAAGAAACAAGTGATGTATCCTATGAGAATTCAACCCTCCTAAAATATCCTGTCCCATGGTGTGAAGTTTGTTGTTTTAAACATTTAGGTCTATTCACAACAGGATTTCTGTTTTCCTTGAGAATACCTCGAGTCTGTCTCTTTTTTTCCCTCTGTGATCTTTTCCTTCTCTTCTTCTGACTGTGATAGGCTGAATTCAAAGACTTGGTATATGAAGAGCTTCTTGCCACAGTAAGGATGTCAAGCACATATTGCTGACTGATCACCCCCTTAGTCTGGATGCAGATGAGTACAGGATTGTGACTTGTGGTGATGAATTTGAAAATGCCAGCAGCTGCACAAGAGCTTCGTCAAACAGACACCTCTCATGTGAGGAGGAGTTTGTCATGCAGACACTGGTCCCTTTACCCCTGGAAATGACACAATTCAGTATATCCCAAGGGAGAATATAAGCTCCTATTTATTGTAATGTTGCTTGAAAAATAAGGGAAAGAGCTGAGCCTCTGTTGTTACAAATGCATTCCAAGTTCTGACAGCCAATTTAATTATTGAAGAAACAGAAGCAGTGCTGCTCAACTGTCTCCCTTGAAAAATAGCTAAGCATTTGTGAGATTTTTTTCTACATTCATCTACTAAAATTTAAACTATTGTTATTACTGAAAGTATTATTTAGCGTGGTATAACTTAGTGGAAGCTTATATTTTGAACAAGATTTTAAAAGATTTTTCAACTCAGAAATCTATGCAAATCTTAAATTGTTTTTTCATAAGCAACATCCAGACTGTTTTTCAGACTATCCCAGGAAAACACCATGTCTTCTTCCATCCCTTTCCTCTTTCCTTCCTTCTTTCCCTACTCCCCACACTCCTTCTTACCCCACTCCTTGCTTTCCTTCTGGTCCCTTCCTCTCTCCTTTTCTTTCTCTCCATACACCTGAGGCATCCAAAACAGAAGGAACACATAAAATATTCCTCTGCATTTCCTTTTTCTCTCTTCCAGGAACATAAATACAACCAAGTAACTGCAAGTGCCTTCAAGATAGCAGTTGGATTGCCCTCAAAGTGTAGCACACATAAAATGTGCTGAAAGTACACTAAATGTATACACAGAACAACAATGAAAGTTACTTATGTACTCTGTTCACAGCATTTGGAAAGTATGGGAGAGTGGAGAGGATAAAGGACAAAAATAGAAAGGTTATTTTGATATTTGACAAATCTTGGAAAATTGAAACATTGGAGATTGGTTCTACCTTGCAAATAGCAGAGGTTGGTGCAACCAAATAAACTGTTCATTAAATAATCTAAAAATATGTGTCAAATATTAAAACCAAAATTTATGAATGTCTGTCATGGTTTAAGCCGAGCTGGCCATTAAGAACCACACATTTGCTCATTCCCTCCCCACCAGCAGGATGGGGGAGAGAAATGGAATGGTAACAGCTGGAAAAATCATGGGTTGAGGTAAATTTTAATAGGTAAGCAAAAGCTGCATGCACAAGCAAAGCAAAACAACCAATTCGTTAACCACTTCTATGGGCAGGCAGGTGTTCAGCCATGCCAGGAGAACAGGGCTCCCTCACACTCAACAGTGACTTGGGGTGGCAAACACCACAACTCTGGACATCCCCCACTTGCTCCTTCCTTCCCCCTCTCTCCATCCTGGCATGACCTAGAATGCAATATCCCTTGGGTCACTTGGGGTCACCTGTCCCAGACGAGTCTTCTCCCACCTTCCCAAGCACCCCCAGCCCCCTCATCAAGTGAGGCAGTACCAGAAACAGAAAAGGACTTGAGCCTGTGCAAACCCTGCTCAGGAATAACCAAAATATTTTTCTATTACCAACAGCTTCCAGCACAAATCCAAAACACAGCCCCATACCAGCCACTGTGAAGAAAGTTTACTCCAGCCAAAACCAGCACATTTTGCTTGTCCTGACCAAAATAATGGTAAATCTGTTATAACACAGCAGTATTTCTGGCCCTATATGTAATTTTACAAATTTTCCCAGAAAATTCATTCAAACCTCAACATACAAGATTTTAAAAACAGGAAACCTCGTTACATGAATCTGTGTAATGTAATCTGGAAAAAAACCCCAAAAAACAAACACCTCAGCATGAAATCCTATTGTCACTGTAGCCAGTATATTCACTAAGTTTGTACATAAAAACACTCCCTTAAGGGGTATTTTAGTATGATTGAATGGTCAGATAAAAGATCACTTGTTTTTACAGAAACAGACTACAGGGAACAAAACACTGCCAGAATATTCTCATCAAGGAATTATAACTAGTAGCAATTCTGACTGTTCCTTTTCTGTTTGTGTAGCTGTAGCAACAAACATCACTTTTATTTGTCTAATAAAATTTAATGGAACTATTATAAGACTGCTTTTTGTGGGCTTTTTTTCCTTGTTGAGTGTCTGGAGGAAAAGGAAGGCAGGATCCAGGATACTCTGTGTTCTGTGCAGGACACAGGAATATACTTTTTACAGCACCTTTGGTGTGAAAACATAATATTTCTGTTTGAATCTCTGCCAACACTAAATAAATAAATAATGTATTGATTTAAAGAAATAAAATACTAGGATGTAGAGTTATTTTAATGTGCAACTCTAGTAAAAATAAAACTTTATGGTTACAGATATCCAAGCAAATGTCTATCTTTGAAGACAAGGAAATGGTAGTTCATATTAATGGAATACCAATCTGGTGCTGAATACTCATCTAGTCATTCTCACCTCCTACGTTCTGTCATCCTCCTTTAATGGCATATTCAAGGAAAGGATTATATAAAAGAAGTCTATTATAAAATAGGATAGAATGAGTCACCAAAGGATACTTAAAATCAGCCTGTCCAACAAGGTGGTAATGTTGTCCTACTTAATTTGCTTGCTTATGAATTACATGTCTTCTGTGCTAAAAGGAAAAACATAATACAATTCCACTTTTATGTTGGTAAGTTGATCTATATTTACTCAGCTCCCAAATGTGCAGGTAACACTGGATGCTCATTGTGCCTTAAAAGATTAAGGTCTTAAAAACAGTGGTTCTGAATCAACACTGCACTTGAGCAAAACTGAACTTTGTCAGTGGAAACGACTCACATATTTCAAGTTAGGAACACACTAAGCATTATCCTTTGATCAAGGTCTTTGGCAAGGATTAGCTCCCTGCTTCAACCAGAATTTGATGAAATTAGATTTCCTTTTCTGTGTATGGATTCTGTCTTTTATAAGTGAAAACTATGAGCTCAAGTGAAACATGACTCGTACTTCATTCATCGTGCAAAATTAACTTCATACAAGTGAGATGTAAGAAAGGGATGTCAGCTAGGAATTGAATTATGACATTTGTTTCAGAGATCTGATTTTCTGGAGTAAAAGATATAATGTGATGCCTACAATCAAGACAAATACTCTTCATTGGTAAGGAATTCTAATGCAGTTGACATTCAATTAAAATTTTATAAGCACTAAAATATACTTTCAGTAAGTCAGAGGAGCAGCAGATTTTTCTTTCAATTACTCCACTAATTCTTTGTGACACTCCATTCTTGCTAAATATCATTTTGTTTAAAAAAAATAAAATTCTCCCTGGCACTATTAGTTTAGATGCTTGTTTTATAAAGGTTTAATTGTTACTCCATTGTGATTGATTGTTACAAATAAAGTTATATATATATTGATATGTATAATTTTAAAGTTTATAATTCTTCATAGGCCTGACTATTCTTTAGAGGCCTTGATTTTGCTATCCACTCCTGTGTCTACTCAAGTAAGAAAACATTCTAAAGCAAGTTATAATAATTATATTTTTATAACACATGCCTCTGCTGCAATAAGTGACTTATGCAGGTACTCAGAGTGGATGGAGAACATTTAAAGATACACCTGGTTAATTTAAGGGACTGTGCTCCTTTGGAAGGGTGATTGTCTTGAATATGGCAGCTGCCAAAACTTGTTCAGGAAACATTCAGCCAAGTAAAATTGATATAAACTAATGCTATTTATATATGCTGGCATTTCCAAAAAAGAATAAGCATCTGCATCTATGGTAGTCATAACTGTGTTTCAAAGTTTATTATTATTCTAAGATATTTTATTTCTCTACAGCAGCTCTTAAAAATATCTTCTTTTCTCAGATCCCCTGATAGACAACAGGCTCCAAAATAGTAAAGGCCAACTCTGAATAGGTCTGGGAAGATGTTTTTTCTTTTTTTTTTTTGTCTTTGGATAACTTGCAGATACAAGAATAAGGCTACTCCAGGCTAACATTCTTTGGTCTAAATTTCAGACTGAAAATCTATCAGGAACAGAAACACTTCTATGTTTTCTTTTTGTCTTTATTTTATTTTGGTCAAACAGAATATCAAAATCCAAATGTTTAAATTCTATGAAAGAAGACCACTGTTAAATCTTTAAAAAAATTATGCCCCCTCATTTTGCCTAACTTCCCATATATTGAGATGAAAAAACCCACAATCAAATGCCATCTGGTGTTTCAGGAAACTACACTATTGACTTTTCCCTCATAAAGGTTTCAGCACCTGAAGATATTTATTTTGGCATGATGGTCTGAACATTTAGCACATGATTTCCTTAAAATCCTTCAGCAAGGCATCTCCCAAGTCACCTCCAATCCCAGACTGGCCCACACGAATCACAAAATTAGTCTCGGGAGCTAAAAAAAGAAGGAACTAAAAATGAAGGAAAACCCCCAATCCCTACAACCACACTGTCAGATAAAACTGTATCTGTTCTTCTTAGCAAGGATTTTAGTAGCCCAACTGGGGTGTGGGGGATAAGGTTACATTCTCTCCAGTGATAGAGGGAATTTAAATTCTTATTCCCTAACAGACAAACCCTTGGCATTACGTTTTCTGTGATGGGACTCAGTTTTTCCCACTGTAGTTGCTCCATTTTATACAAAATGAATATTATTTGGTAAAGACAGAAGTCATACATAAACATTATTTGGTTTCGTTTGTCTCTGGCATAGTTAATGAAAAATGCTAATTGAAATTTTTGATCCAGAGAGAAGAATAAAATGATTAATAGGTCTTAATAGCACTCCTAAATAGGCCAGAATAGCACCATTTAACTTGGAAGAAAAAAAAGGCCTCCAGACTGGAAGAAGCCAAAAGGTGTTTGCAAAATACCATTCAAAGATATTTCAGTGCAAATAATCTAAACAAGGTAAAAATTGTTCTTTTAAGGGAACTAGGCATTTCAATAAGGAAACATATCATCATAATAAACGCATGCATTCCATTAAATGTTGTTTTAGGAAGTTACCCAAATGACAAAAAATCCTCATTGGCCAGAAAAACACTCCTAAATTTTAAAGAGAAAAGATCAGCTTTCTACTGATCTCTTTATATATCTAGATTATTTAGCATCACAATATATTTTTGGAAAAAATCCAGGAGTAAGTTCTACTCCTTCATGCATTACATACCTTGCTTTGATGACAGGAATTTTGATTTGGGAATTTTTAGATGGAAAAAGATTTAAAAGTTGATATTACAATATTCAGTATTTGCTTACTATCAGTCTACTGTTTACTCACAAAGACTAGATAAAAGAAGTTGAAAATTTACATTTTAATTAAAGTAAAAAAATGCATCATATGTTAAAGAAAAATGCTAAAACTGTTGTAGGTTATTAACCCTCAGAGAAGTAAAATATCTTTATTCAGATTTTAGATGATGGTTTGTTTACCTATGAAAATATTTATGAAACAGAATATTCACAGAGGCAATCTTTATTTCCATAATTCACCAGTGTGCTTCAGTTATTCCTTTTGCATTACTATTCTTTTAAAAAAACCCTGAAGTTGGACTAAGAATAAGTGATATATCTGGCAAAGCAGATATTGCAACTTTGCTCCTATATACAGATTTTTTAGTATATATATGTGATTAAAATAATGATATATGATGAAGCTTCTACGTGCTAGGGAATTTTGCAATAGTTCTTTCTAGTCCACTCTTTATAAACAAAGATTTCCAAATGTAAAATAGGGAGACCAATATTAAGATGTGAGACACATTTGTAGCAGTTATTGTCAAAGTCTAAACAGGGGTCACTAATAGTAACCAAATGGATCATATAGGCTACAATAAAATTTAATCTTACTGGAAAATTAATTAAAACAGGAGAGTTCAAAATAAGCACAGAAGAAAATAAAATAGCTTTCTGTCACAGCCCAAAATTTTGGTAAAATGCTTACCTTAGCACAATTGGGTATGAGGAATATTTACAGACAAAAAATTAAAGAGGTTCTGGAAATCATGCATCACTTTGGGTAATTCTGTAAACTATTGTGGCATGTGCAAGGACCCTAAGACTGTGATTTTTATAAACCATATGTAAACACTGAGAGAAAAAAACAAGGAGGAAAGAAAATAACAAAAGTGGATGAACTCTCCCCTAAAATTCCTATAGATTCCTTCCCACCAGATATATCTGTAGAATGAACCTGTATAACAGAAAATTAACTTGAAACAAGGAATTAGAGTGGTATCAGATTAAAATTCATCTCAGTCATGAAATTCATGAGGACTAGAATTTTGAAATGTAATAGATTTTTTTGTACATGTTCAAGATAAAAGAGACGGAAAAATTGACCTATATACTTCATCTGTCCACTCTGTCTTGAATACCTGAGATGACAAGTATATTAAGAATAGGAGATTTAAAAAGACAAAAATGGGAAATATACTAATAATCTATAGTGTTGGAAATTTACTGAAGTCATAGTTACAAAATAGTGATGCATTTCGAGTACTTTAAAAATTCATTGTAAAAAAAACTTTACCTAGAACTCCAAGAATATACATCACCTGTACTTCTGAAAGAAGGCCATGGTTATTTATATGCCTTCATTATAACATTTTCACTTCAGGATAACTTAAAAGATTTTGTCCTGAAGATCTTTATCAGAAACAAACAAACAAACAAACAAATCCACCCATACCAAAAATAAACATAAGATGCCAAGATCCATTTTATGACGATGGTTAAAAAAAAATTAAAAAATCAAACAAACCCACAATGTTTCCATAGCTTATCTCAGAGAATGTATCACAAAGATGTGAAAACATTTCTTTAAGAGAGCCTTTGAAGTTTATGCTTTCATTATCTCTCTTCTTGAGAATTATAGATGTGTCATCAGCATAGCAGCTGCATTCAGAATGATAATATGAGTATGATAGTCTGAACTGCTGTTCTGTTCTGAATAAGAGAAATGTTCTTTACTAAATCAAAAGTTATGACCATTTATATGGTCTTGGAAGCTGCTAATAATAATAACATCCATGAAGTAGGGTATATTCTCTTGAAACAGTGTTTAGGAGTGGTAATTTGGAGAAGCACAGTTTCTTTTCAATTACTGACATATGAAACAGCCATCTTTCTGTTTCAGTTAATTTATGTGGGTGTGCATGGGTGTATGGGATAGATATCTATAGAATCAGTTTATTAGTGGAGTTATTACAGTATCCCATGAAGGAACATGCTGCATTCCCATGGAGTGGAAGTTTCGGAGAAGCCAATGCATGTCTGGCTCTTTTTGCCATCAGGGGTATAGACACTGTATCACACAGAGAGAGCTCGTAAAAGGAAATGCTAACAGAAACATGCTGCTCCTAGCAACATCACTATAACTTTGGCAAGCTAGATAAAATTATCTGCTTGAAAAAATACCAATTTGGGGTTTTTCTTATGGTATAATAAGATATTATCTCCTTATTCGCATAGCAAGATGAATGTAATTCTAGAAATAGTTTCCTGGGTTTAACTATAGATAGGGCAACATTTCATGAATCATGAGTATGCCTCATTAAACATTTTAGTAGCATAATTTAATTTAATTTTGTTTTTCCTGTCAATGTCCTTCTAGGGCATTCCTTTCTGGTTTCCCCTTGCTACATGGACTTGAAAAGATTGAATTTACCCAGTATATATCCTGAAATTTTTCATTAACCCCTGTCCAGATGATAGTTGTAATTATGTCTTCACTGAAGTGATAGATAGAAATATGTTTTGTTGAGATCTTGATTTCTATTATTTTGTGTTGTCTCAAAGCCAGAAGTCAACATTGGAGTACAATGGTAATGCCACCAGGTCAAAGTCCCTGAAAAGGAAGAAATCATTGTGGTTGTAATCTTTTCTTTCTTTGTAGAATAGCTGCAAAGTTATAACTGCTGTTTTAAACTCCAAAAATCTTCTAAGTATGCAGGGGATTTTGTCATATCAAAAAAAAAAAATGAAAAACAAAGCAAAACAGAAAATACCTCAGATTTGAACCACATCACTGTTAGATCTGTTTTTCCTTGGTGTCCTTATACAAATGGAGAACCACAGGAAAATCTGGTGGACTGTAGCTGGCAAATGAAGGGCCTGTTCTTATATACACTTATGCAGTTGCTCATAAGAAGAATAACAACAAAAATTAACTCAGATACAACATAACCATATATTTGTTTGCAGTGGAATTGAATCATGTTGAAGAAAGGATGGAAACAAGAGCTACGGTATGGATAATGCCTGAAAATCCAACCTTACAGAGTAGTCAAAAGGACTGAACGGAAAAAATGTGTAAATCTAAGCCTAGGTCAATGTTTGCAAGAGGAAAGGTCTGAAACATCTGGTCTCCACAGTTTCTTGTTTTAAGTACTTTCTTCAAAGGGGATAGTATTGGGGATACATTTAACATGCTATGTTTGAATGGAGAATAAATTAGAAAGGACAGCTCTTTAGACACCTTCTTTTTTTATTCAGAAAGCTTTCTGTGCCTTAGCACACACAAGTGCATATGTGAAGAGAGTGTACAAAGCCCTTTGTGCATTTTAAGTTAATATTCTTCTTCTGCTCTTAGAGTTTCTTGTAAACAAACCTAAATGCAGAGGATATTAACTTTTCCCCATGCTCTCTTGACTTGACTCATTCAGCCTCTTTAATAAAAATCCTGGCAGTTTTCCCTTGTTCCTACAGTTTGCATTTAAAACTATATAGACAAAACAAGAACAGCCAATGGAAAGTTTATGTTTTAAAGTTTTCAATAACTGTAAGGCCAACAAACACAGTGAAGTGTTCCTGCTATTAGACATGTCAAGTTCAATAAATGTCACCTATTTGCATAGGCCCTGAAGTTCTATTTGTATTCAATTGCTGTCATATACTTTTGTCACTACAGGATGAATCTCTGATGAGAAATTCTCAATGCACCCTTCACCCAGAGATCTGAGGAAGTCAGATAATACATTACCAGCAGCACTGAACACATGTTTTTTTAGGACATCATTTACAGTAATCAATGAAATTATTGTTTTGGGTGCTGTCTTCAGGAGTATTTTATATGCAGTGTCCTCCTGGATAATGGATGTCCTTTCCACCCTCATGTAAGTGTACTGAAGGCCACTTTACCTCTGCTTCTCTTATTAGATTTACAGTGGAAAAGTGAATGGAGTTTTAGCTGTGGATGGCTTGTGAAATTTGTAAGTGCAGCTACTGAATGGGCTGATGAAAACCTGAGAAAATTACTGTCAAATATTGGTTTTTGCACTGGAAAGAAAAGTGGCTACCAAATTTCTTTGGAGGTAAGAACTGAGGAAACTGGGCTACAGGACTCTGGCAAAATGAAACAGATATATTCATTGTCCAGTAGTACCTTGCAGGAGATGAGGACAGACTTTCCAGTTACTTCAGAAATCTATTTCATGGATCTGGAGAACTAGTACTTATTTGCATTGTTTTTAGTTTTTTTGGTTTTTTGGTTTTTTTTAATTTAATCAGAGAATTGCAGAGGCAAGAATGTAATCTGTGTAATTTTTTTTCTTACAGGAATTGCTCACTTTCTTAATACCATCCTGGGGTGCATTACAGTAAGGGGACAATGTGATTGACCATTTTTGCATCCAAGTACTATGCAGTTTGCTATACAACCATGAATGTGTAGCTATGAGACCAGATTTCTACTTTTAGATATACTGTTCTGATTACATACATTCTCTTTATCATCAAAAATATCTGAAAGATACAGCACAATCAGCATGTACTTTTAACCTTGCAGAACACAACTACTTAAGTGATTTCTAGATGGAAGAAGTGTAGTATAATTGAACTGAGTTTTCACATAAATCGCTTCCAGCAGGAAATGTAGCTCTCTTATTGATAATATATGTAAGGCTTATTACTGAACAATGTTGGTGAAAGAAATTAATTATTCCCAAGTATATGTAGAGAGAAACACCAATAGGCATAGATTTAAGAATAACTCTATTTGCCTTCAAAGTTACTTGTTCAGTATTAGAAGGAAATTGTTATGCTTCTTCTTAAGTATGTTCATGATAATTATCATGTTAAAAGGCGTACTCCATCAAAAACATTGTTCCGAATGTATTTTGTATTTTTCAGGGCATGATGTAAATATAAATTTATATATATATGTAATAAATATATCTGTTTATGAAAATGCACACATTTTTAACAATTAATTATGTTGGTATAAAAAAAGAATTTGAAAATTTATCTTTTTTTAATAGCAAATGATATCTTTAACTCAATGGAACAGAAGACAAGTGTAATCAGTAAGGTGATACATATCTAGTTAAAACCATCTTCATGGCCATTTGCTGGGCTTGCTCCACTGTGACACAGCCTGTCTTGTCCTGAAGAGCCAGCACGGGAAGCAGACATGGCCCACCAGGGTAGAATAGAGAGGAGGGATGAGCTCTCTCAACCTGCAGTAATCCTCTGCCTAATGTGGCACCAGATGCTGCTGGCCCTCGCTGCTGCAAGGACACATTGCTGGCTCATGGTCAACAAGGTGTCCACCAGGTCCTTCTCTGCAAAGCTGCTCTTCAGCTGGGCTGTGGTGGTGCCTGGCTTTGTCCCTTCCAGGCAGGACTTGTTATGTGCCTTTGTTGAAGTTCTGGAGGTTCCTACTGGCCCATTTTTCCGGCCTGTCAAGGCTCCTCTGGATTGAAAGACAACCATCTGGTGCAACAGCTAAATCTAATTTTGTAACATCTGCAAACTTGCTGAAATTTATTCATAAAATTTTAAAGGTAGAGCTACTAAACCTATGTTTTTATAATTTATCATACAAATCTTCATCTTGCATTCACTTTGAGTAGTATTATGTATTAAAAGACCTCCAATAAATTAGTTACATTACTTGGTGAATAAAAGAATTGGGTGTTATTCATTATGCACAAAGGTTTCAGAATCTGACTGTACATTATTCATTCTCAAAGTACTTTCAGATACTGGATGTACAATTTGCTTCTACCTCTCCTATATGGTCATTTATTTGACAAACAATAATGTGTTTCATTCTAAACTGGAATTGATATTACATGCTACAAGAAATAAAACATTGTATGAAGGTTCCACTTAGAAAGATAAAACTTCAGGGCAGTGTGGGTGGCCATACCCTGTTTTGGAGAAGAAGGCAGTTAATAGTATAAATATGAGACACTCCTTGAAACTCAACAATAATGCCAGGGAAGAGCCTTGGCCACGTTTAGCTTCACAGCATAAATGAAACAGCCATGGGCCAGGAGTCCCACTATGGTGAGCACCAAAGCAGGCACAAGTTCCAGAGTTCTCACTGCCCAAGTCAGAGCAGCTCTCACTTAAGACTGGATAATCCTGTTGTTTGGATGACTTCAGGTTTAACCATTGTATGTGAAACCTGGAGACATGTTTAAAGGGGCTTCAGGCCGCTAGAGATTCAAGAGCTAGACATTACATTAAGCAGTAATTACGTAGTAATTAATGTACAGCAATTAATACAATTAGACAAATAAATAAATAAATAAATTTATGCTTCTGTTGCCATGTGAACTGCATTTTTTTTACCTTTATTTTTTACGATTTTTCTCCCTTTTGCCTATCCTGTGTTTTCATGCCTTTCTCTCCTTCAAAATGCCTTTGCACTTAACAAAACATCCAATTCTTATAATAGAAATTACCTGGCAGGAATTCAAATTCCAACTAGGGAACTCCTATTCCAGTTTTGAATTGTGTCAGAATTAAGGACTCCCCAAATTCTGCTTCCTGTCATTCTTCTGTTTTTCTTTTTTTGACCCCAGAACTGTGCCCTGTGAATTTAGTCCCAATTAAACAGTCTTAGAAATCTTTCTCACACACCTAAATTTATGCATAAATTTTCCTTTATGTATAGATGAACACATAACACACACACACACTGCATTGCAGAGAGGAATTGGAGATATAGTAGTTATTTTTCCATTAGAAAGCACTTCAGTCACTGTCCAAGACAATAAAAAGCGAATTTACATTCTATAAAACCCATAAAAGGCTGAGCAGGTTATTACTAAGGAAAACATGTGCTTGATTTCCTATGGGCACTTTCAGGGAATGATAATGATACAAATATGACATAAAACCTAGGTGATACATGCACTTCTTTAATTATAGAAGCATTTCTAAGATAAATATTAAAATTATTCATCCTTAATATATTCATCCTAAATATATTGACTCAATATAATTCTCTTCCAGGACTTTGATTCACCCAGTTGTGAATCAAAATCTGATAGCTGAAGACATTTTTGTTTTAACCTGTGCATGCTTCTGCACTGACGGCTGGTGCTTTTCAGAGTGACATCCTTAAAGAGCATTGTAGAAGACCCTAACCACCACTTTTTCACCTGCTGTGCCAAACAAAGCTGCAAATCATGCCTAGGAGAAGGCCTGGGGGTGGCTCCAGCCTTGGCCAGGCACCCCTGCACCTGTGAGCATCAGGCAGCACCTGATCCATGCACAGCCCAGAGGATCCAAGTGGCACCTGCTGTGGCATTGCAGGGACAGGGGCTGATGTGGTGCAAGGGGGTGAAGCCCCAAGAGAAGGGGGAGCTGTCTGGGACCAGCCTAATTAAAGCCTTCAGGTCCTAATTTTGCTGGTTTTCAGGTGAAAGAAAGCTAAACTCACTTCATAATTTTGTAAATAGGGCATTTTTACAGTCACAGTAATGTGTTGATGCTTTTTTCTTCCTCTGAAAGCAAATGGAGGTGAGCAGAGGAGGGAACTACATAAAGATGAATGCTTGTATTGTCTCCTCTCATTAGACTGAAAAGGCTTTCATCCAAAATCTATCACTTTGAATTGGGGTGACCAAAGACTTCAAATTAGTGTTCCCCTTTTCTAGGCAAGCATTCTCAAATCTTTGTTCTGCACACCTTTTTAAAACAAAGAAAGAAAGAACTGAGAACTCCTCATACTTTTGTTTTCACACACAGAGGCTCATGACAGTTTAATTGTTTCAGTCCAAGAGGAATGACGGAAAAGGAAATGAGGAAAGCTCAGGTGGAAAGCTGCAAAATGGATGTGTTATGATTTGTATATCAATAATTAGAAACTGAGCAGAGCAGATGACAGAATGGTCATTTGTAAAATGTCATACAGAGGAGAGTGTTGCTTCTGTTCATGCAAACAAAGGCACCTTTATTCTGCTACAGAAAGAAAAGGAAGAAAAATAACTACTGTATGAATAAGTATTACTCAGGAAAATTGTTAGCTGAGGAGGGGATTTGAGGATGCAAATTATGACAGACAGCAGAGAGCTAGAATATTCACAGTTTGAGGCTTCTTAAATTTGCCTAAGCAGCAGAGCTTCAGCTGAAACCTCATTTTCACAGTATGCCCAAGGTTACACTGAATGTGCAGAAAACCTGCACATAATGCATGGGACAGGAAAGCCCAAGGATGCCAGGAGAGACTGGCATCCACCAAAAAAGCTGTCTTGTGAGAAAACTTTACCCCAGCACTGCTGCACCTGGTTCTAAAGCTTTGCTTGAGCACAGAAGCAAAGACAACAGCAAGAAATTAAATATGGCAAGGAACCCCTCATTTCAACTTTGTTCACAACTGCTCCATTTAACTTGTAAAATGATGTAATGACCAACTCAGAAACATAATGATTTCCCAATATTTCTTTAAAAAAGTCAAAGATTATAAAAACCAATATATTGGGGAAAGATAAAAGAACAGAAAGGAAAGTTAGTGAATACAAGCTCTGATACTTAATGGGAACAGCAGTGAGGGACAAAGGCAAGAGAGAATTTAGGGACAAAAGTTGATTATTCTAATTTCTATTAGTCGGTTTCTGGCCACTGATTCTTATTATCAGTAGAAAAAACGAGACAGAGTACTACAAGAGCCATTTGCTCCTTAACATTAAAGAGACATCTGAAGAGGTAGCTCAGACCATCTACAATACACAAGCTGAATGTTGTCTAAAAATTAGTTACAAGTAGAATTTAACAAAGAATAGCTGATGAATTATTTATTATTTAGAAAAAAACTCATTTTTCTCAGTTCTAAACTTTTATTTTGAATGGTTTGAGTTCAGCTATATTTTCCATTAGAAAATGTGCTAGCAATTTGTTTCAGTAACGTTTATTTTTTCTGGGTTTTGAGCTAATATTTGAACATAAAATTTTAATTATTCCAGATCAAGAGATATAATTTAGATAATTTCTAATAACTTCTATAGAAGAATTTGACTGGGACAAATAGTGATGTTCTGACTTATGATCCCAACTGCAACAAAATTATATTCTGGAATGAAAATTTTATTCTAGGAAAAAAAAATTCAAGGCCCAAATCTTTTCTGTACTATTCTTAAAATTTTTAGGGTGTTCATGAAAATTCAAAGTAGGTGGATAGGGTTAAAAATAATGTATATTAGAGTAGGAAAGTACCAAATAGAAAATAAGAACTGTCTTGCATGCTTTTAGACAAACTTAATTAAAATTTTTTCAAACATCCAACCAAAAATTGCTCATATTAGAAGTAAATAGTTACAAGAGGCCTAAGTCAATTATCATATTTTAACATGAGTACAAGCAGGAATTTTGCACATAAAATGTGCAAACATTCTTTTGGTAAACAAAGTATCAGTGCTAGTGAGAAAAAGAGTGATGTTCTATAAGAAAAAACAAATAGATTCAAGAAAGTGTAAGTTAAACTTTTGTGTGTTTAAAATTTAAAAAATATGGAGTTAATATTTCTAAATAAGCAGAAAGTGTATTTATACCTCCATTTATAATTATTTTATTTAATTATAGTTGTAATCATTTAGACTTTTGTGTACTTTAGCAGCAGTAACTTAAATAAGTTCAGTCACAACACTTTCAAACAATAGGGAAAAAAAATTCCTGTCTTTTCCTGAGGGTTTAATTAACTTGGCCAATTTCTCCAACACGCTTATGGATGCATTGTCAAAAAATGAGTTTAGAAATTTATAAATTAATGGTTCTCTACATTACAAAGGAGGTTTTCTTTCTTTACTTAAAAGTTTTCATTTAGAGTCCTAGCTTTTCTCCTCACTGAAGAACAGTAATTCGGACTACTAATTTTAAAATTAGTTTGTATGATTGCTTGAGGTCTAGCCTTGTGCTCTTCCCTTCCTTGCTGCAGGCAAGTTCAACCACTTAGGTAAATGAACACTGAATAATAACTGCATTTGGTTAAAGCACACTGGGCCAAATGGTTGTAAGCTAATTTCATCTCTACAGCTCCTCTCTGAATTCCATTTTGGATTTTAACATCAAGCAAAACTTAATGAAAATGTTGAATGATCAGGCTTTTTTGATAGAGTCTTTTGTGAGAAAATGTCACCAGTATTTCCACTTCATGTACAACTTTTTCACAGAAGCATAATTGGTCATAAATTTAAGTCTATGATGCTTTTTATTCAATATCTTTTTCAACTATACTGTCCTTAAGTAATTAATATTCCTTTGGGCTTAATTATTTGCACTTCATCAAAAAGGACAATTATTTATCTACTGAATATCCATTAGATTGACTGATATACAAATTTCTTTAATTGATTTATCTGCACATTTGTAAGGAATGATTATTTTCCCATAGTAGGTTAATTGCCATTGTGACAATATTACCAGTATATTTCTTATCAAAAATTATATTTTTCTTTTCACTTGAATGTATATCATAATCCCATCATAAGACTGGAGATCTAGTCAGTCAAGGGTTGATGAATTATGAAGAGTAAATTACTTTGAATGCTTGGTAGGTTTAAGTCTTTCAGGTTAAAAGGTTAATTAAGGCTGAAATTAATCACAAGCAATTCGTTTATTTTTTATTATGCAGTGAATGACTACGTATGAGTAGCCATCACTATCTAAAGAAGATGATGAGGTCTTTCCATAATATTATGAGTTTATCAAGGGAAATATTCCAGAATAAGTTTAGAATGAGGAGGGCTGACAGTTTCATGTCACTTTAAGTGACAGCATTGCAATCAAGCAGGTGCTACCTGTACCAACCAGGCTTCAGTGAGAGAAATCAACTGACTCAGGTCAGTTGCATCCTGGTTGTCCTCTGGAAAATTTGGAACAAGTGTGTTCAACTTCCCACTGAGGGAAGGTCAGGATGGCATCATTTCTGTACCATGCTGCACTCAGTGGTGACTTTCAACTAGTTTTAAGATGGAAAAGATAATTAAAAAAAATAATCGCCAGCAATTCTGGTCTATGAACCATTCCAGAAGTGTTAATAGAGTACTTGGGTAATTGGGGTTTCTCCTCTTGACAAACATGGATTATTCTGCTTTAATCATATAATTAAAGACTTATTTTAGGCAAAAGAAAACCTATATTATTTTTAACTTTTTTTTTTTTGCTTTACCACCTTGAGTTAATGGTTACTGTGAGGAGTCAGATTATTTAGGGCAGTTATTTAAACTTTCATTCACTTTCTCATGAAAAGTAATTTTGAAAATGTTATAGCTATTAGAAATAATAATTGTACATCCTTATATATATATAATTCTTATATGTTTAACGGATATTATACAATATCTGCAATGCATTTTCTACAATAATTATATATTATAATATAAAATACCTTGGCTTTATATATTATATATGGTTTATATTTTAGACACCAATATGAGTTTATGTGTATTTCTGCATGTATGTGCAGTTTCTACTGTAAGAAACCTGTACTGAAAAATAATTTGAAACTATTCATTCCTTTAAGTAGAAGTCTTATTTCAAAGCAGAATATTAGACAGTTGTTGTGGTTTTAGTAGTGGGGAGGGGGCCATAAAGATGGCTCTTGTGAGAAGCTTCTGGAAGCCTTCACCATTTCCAGCACAGCCAATCTCTGATGGCTCTGAAGATGATGGACATGCCACTGGCCGTGTCTGGGCCAATTAGAAAGGTTGTTTACACCTCTGTGATGACATATTTAAGGAAAAATCAAAACAAAGTGTACACACAGCTGCTTTTAGCCAGAGAAGGAGGAGGAGGTGAGAACATGTGAGGGGAAACAACATGGAGACCCCAAGGTCAGTGAGGAAGGAGGCAGAGGAGGTACTCCAGGCTCTGG
>VYZT01048208.1:0-36941 GCA_013400735.1 Pomatostomus ruficeps
TTACCAGCCCTGAAGGCATCACATCATTCTGTGCATGAAATACACACTCCCTCTCACCTATTCCAACCACAATGCCACAAACAGCAACACCAACACGTTACTCCTCTGCCCTGACCAACCAAATCTCACTTCCACTGGCAATGTCCTAACATCACTCAACAAGCTGTTGTCTCCAATACAGGGATTCTAATACTGAATTCATCTGCATGAGCAAAAACCTCATTCGACTCTGTATTAAGAAAAAAGATTACTCTCTTATTTACTTTTCTTGTTCCCGCCGTTGTATCCCTCTTAATGCTTCTCTTAATAGAAAATTAACTGTCTTTATCAGTGACATTTTAAAAAGAATAATTTTAGAATGCTGTTATATATAGTACTACTATCTGTCCCAAAAGGAATCAAAAAACTGCCTATTTTATAAGAATATTTTAGCTTTTGTCTCTCAAGATGAATTGAAACTTGTGACAAAATGCATTAAAAATACAGATGGAAATTTAACTGAACTGGTATTAGAGCCCAAAGACTTGAAACTTAAAGTAAAATCAATAAACTCATTGTTTATTAATTCCTAAACTTCGACACTACTTTTTGAAAAGCACTTCTAAAATATTAACTTTAACTCAAATAGTCAAAGGCACAAAATAATTTAGTAACAGTTCACTGACCCCACTGTAAATTCCCTCCCTATTGAAAACATATCACTGGCAATATACTCACATGTCCTCTGGTGTCCAATGAAGCAAGAGTTTTATTTTGCCAGAATCTTCTTTTCTTTTAGCTATTACCTACAATAATTACATAAACCATAATTAAAACCAAATTCCAGATTTTTTTTTTGCTCAAAAGCTGCTGTTCTTCATGTGCAACTAGATATTCATAGAAAGCAACTTCCTTGGAAGCTCTGAAGACTTAAAATTGTTTTGCAAAGAACTTCAGTCCTTTTAAGTTTTTAAGTGAAAAACAGAATTCAGCCAGAAGATGTATACTTAATAGAGCTTTATTTGGAAATATTCTTGCTATACTCTCTACATTTCATGCACTGTTCCAGAAACAAAATGGAAATTCAGAAAAAACGTGCATCAAAGTTGTCTCAAAGCAGAGGTGGAGTTTTGCTGACCTCTTCTGGAAAAAGAAAACAATTTCACACTGTAACTTGGTAGGCATCTCACTGTATTCAGTCACTGTCTTACAAAGTTTCAACATTTCAAAACAATGTAACTAGTTAAAATAGATGTGGCCACTGAACTGAAATACCTAAAAAAGCTAAAACCAGGAAACAGTTTACTGTTCAAATATTTTAGAGAATTAATTCAAGCCATTTCAGAGGTTGAGGGTGGCATGACAGGGTAACCTATAAGCTACATTTTTTAATCAGTGTAATATCTGTTCCTTAGGTTAACTAGATGTGCTTGGCTTTTTCCATCTATCAATTCAGAGAATTAAAACACAAAGAATTTGACTCAATAAAAAAAAGCAAGCAGAAAGAAAAGCATAATCATGTCAAAGGTGTATTCTGAATGGCAAACACATTTCTTCAAAAAGGTTTTACTAATGACTGCATGCTAAATCTCTCCATATCTACAGAGAAAAAGGAAGTGTTAAAAAAAGTGTATAGAAATGAAAGGATGTGCCTTTTCAGAGGACACGAAAGGTATCTACAGTGACTGCTTAGAAATCCTCTATATTAGAATATCTGTCCTGAAAGATATTGCATTGTGCTGACATTGTTCTTATGCTGGATAAAACAATAAAGCCACACCATTTATGTTTGTTTTCTGACAGCAAGGCAATTTCACCTTCCTATTTTCCACCTTTCAAATTCATGTCTCTGATAATTACACATTTTTTCTTCATCTGAAGGTAGACCACATGAACTTATTATGCCCTCTGGCCAGTCACCATTCCAATCCCAGCTCCTAAAGTGATGCAAAACGAGTGTTTGCATCTGAGATATGATGAGCTCAGAGTAACAGTGCACAGCCACAGAACTGCTCCTGGCCTACCTTTCCTTTTTAAAGCTGATTTTAGCCTGGGTCTCATCAACAAAGGCCATGTCCAGCACGAGCCAGTACAGCAAACCACAGCAGCCAAGTGCAGCCCAGGGCTGCAGTCCCAGAGCAGCTCTGCCTCTGGTACAACCTCTCCTATAGCTGAGCTCTGAGCCATTTCAGACCTGATCAGTCTCCGACCACCTCGAGTGATGCATGCACAGAGGAGCTAAAAGGATTTGCACCCCTTCCTTCATGTTCATTTGAAGCAGTTTTAGATTCCTCCCTCTAATTCCACCTCCCTATGAATTATTCCAACAGCCAGAGCTGTTCTTCCACAGCTGAGCAGACTGCCTGGATACCCTTTCAGGTTAAAGCAAGCTGTGAATTGGAAGAGAATCTGCTTTTCCCACAGCATTGTAAAATCATTGTAAACGCTGGCCAGGAAAACTAGGATATGATTTAAATCCAGTAACAGCTAAAGCACCTGCAACTCCACTTGCAGCAGGTGCTCAATGCACATAAAGTTCAGCAGAAAGCATTTGGAAAAGATTTCCAGTGCATGCCACAGGTATTTAGAACAACCATTGGTCTTGCAGAACAAGGTGAAATAAGATTCACACATACAAAATCATCTTTTATTGATGGAAAGAGACCGATAGTTCAACAGTCTGAATCACATACTAAGATCAAGCTGCAGCTGACGACAGGTAAGTCAGCACTCCTTGTTTGGACTATTCTCCCAACTGGTTTTAACCATCCCTCCTCATTCTGTCCCATCTCCTTTTCTTCAGCCAAGTCTCACCTTTTACATGTCCTCCTCACCCAATATGCTTAAGAAAACCTGAGGTTATACAACTTTTTCAACCTCTGATTCTTCTACCCCAATTCCGTACTTTGTCCCTGCTTTGAACTCTTCTGAATTAATACTGATGTCTTCCCTATCCAAAGAGAAGTTCCCTGCTTGGTTCTTGCCTCCTTCTAGCAATGCACTGTATATTGGAGGTAAGTTTATTAAAAGAAAAAAGGGGGACAGGAATACATTTATTCTGGATTATATCTTTCAAAATGGAGGAAAAATGGGAATAAACACATATTTCAGATCAGCATCTTTAAATATTCATTTATACACCCAAAATATTTCCTGTGATAAATTTGCACTATCAATCATGACCATGGACATGCCATCTGGGCTGCATTCTTATTTAGAAGGTAGAACCCATTTTTTTCTGCAGCACAAAGTTGCTGTTAAATGTGCCCAAAGTGGATCAGACAGGAAATGCTGCAATCCATTCAATTTGTGAGCTAGAACAACTACCACCAATACTTCTTAAAAGTTAATTTACTAATAGCAGTGGACAGTTCAACAATAAAAACCAGACACTATTGATTATTTCTGATTAAATGTCTACAGCAGTAAAAGGGAAACAGGAATCTTTCTGAAAGATTAGATTTTTCAGACACACAGGTCAACCAGTAGAATGCATCATATATATACTTACAGTACTATGAAATACAACACTGTGGCCTTTTCCTAAACTTTCTATATGTGCTGAGAGATTAAAGCAGATGGCTCGATGTCTTATAGCATCCAGTGTTTGTGCATCAAAGAAGTCATGAGGTCTTGCTGGAAAAAAAGGAAGAGAAACTAGTGTTCAACACATTCCAAGCATTCAAACACAGTCAAGCATGTAAATGGGTCTGAAGAGTCATTAGTAAATCATTTATCATTATGCCAGCAGCACTACCTTGTCAGAGAGCTGCAAATATTAATTTCACTGAAAGGGAGAAATCACTGCAAGAGAAGCACAATTCGAGTTTGGTCAACACTCCCTCCCTGTGGATGAAACAGCTACTTCCAAAACTGTAACTCCATTCACTCATTTAAGTTTCAATAATGCTGAATAGTCAGGTGAAAAACTCCACACCATCACACATTTCCATGTACAAGTTGTCATTCTATGTTCTTTGACTATCAGTAAACATTTTCTAGCCAAGAAGCACCAAATGCATCACATATCACCCTTCAATTTATAATGAGTAAAACTAACATCCATCTGCAATTTTACAACCACTCTAACACCAGCAGGCATTATAAAGACCTTCTCCTTAGAGAAAAGGACTTATTGGTTAAGGATTTCTTGAATCATAAAGATTATTGAATTTTGGTTTAGGGTGTAAAAGAAGGTCCATCAATTCTACACTAAAAGTATTTAAACTAAAAAATAATTGCTATGAGGAACACATTTGCATGGTATTAGAAATACTTCACACAAAATTTTAAAATATACTATATAAAACTGCAATAACATTACATTAGCAAAAAAGTCTGAATGCAAATATTCACATTTTTAAGCCTTACTCAAGAGCAGTAATTTATTAAATAACACACTGAAATTTAAACTAAGAATAGGAATTGTTATTACATTATCAACTATGTATTACCCTGAAATCTGCACAAACAGTGATTCAAAGTTCTGCTGTCTTCATTGAAAACACTTTCTATATTCCTGTATCCATTATTTCAAAATGGACTACAAATTCCACTTAAAGGTAGCATTTGCTGCCCTCCTGGGGCTGATTGTTGGTAAGCATTCATCTGCACATTGTGCTCTGCCCCTGCTCCATCCCAGCTGGGTGCTGCCAATTAGGCAATCAGCTCACTGCAGTGCTGCCTCGCTCCAAGTGCCAGTGCAGGACCACAGCTCGTGCTGCAGGTGGTCAGGGATGCAGGGATATAAATATTTGATAAATAAATATGAGGGAGGAAAGGAGGGAGGGTAGAAAGAAGGGGGGGAAAAAAACCAACCCCTAATTTTTGCTTTCAATTTCATACAGCAAATTTTTCCAGGACTTAGAGTGGAAAACATTCAGCAGACTCAGAAGAAAGGGCGCAATTTTTCAAAAGTGTATGAGTAATTTTATTTATTCTTTACTAAGTGTTAGTGTTGTATTTTCTACGCATCCTTACTCTGAAAATGATTTTGAGGGAATGGATTTAAGTATCTTCCTACCTGCTTAATAATACAAGTCCCAAGTACACATCAATTCCTGAAGACAAATCAATTAACATCATCATACCAGTCACCTACCAAAAGAAAATCCACGCCCTGCATAACTAACAGAGTCCTGCTGTAAATTTCATGAGCAGCAAGCTTCCTTATCTCTCTGCTATTCCTCCTGTGAACTGGATTATCATGCTTGTTATTACCTACAGGCTCATCTTCGCCATGGAAAGGCAAGTGACAGTGCTGGATTCTCCAAGGCAGCTCCAGAAGAGCAGCACCATGACCTGTGTTAGGGGTACACACTTTCAACACATTTGGTTCTAAATGCCAGTCTGCATGATAAGGAACATGTCAAAGGCTATCCAGAACAGAAAGCAAGCCACTGACTCTAATCCTGAATTGTTCTACATCAGAATTTCTAAGACAAATAGGCTCTCTCTAGCACCATGAATGTAGCCAGCTCAAAGGGTGCCACCAGTAAAACAGGCTTTTATGATAAAAGGCTGATTTTCAAACCTGTAAGAATATGCATTGTTTACAGACAGGAGAAAAGAAATGTAAAACACTTGAAAATGGGATGATGTTAAAAAACCAATTAAGTAACAGCAAAAATTATCTTTATAGTCTAAGTTAGAAGATTGTATTCTCATCACATACAGCCACAGTAAAGTCTTCTTTTTCATTATACATTTTCTCACAGAGGTGTGGTAACCTTCAGATACAGAATAGAGGAAGCAAATGTATAAATTTGCTGTACTAAAACTATTAAGAATTTTTACTTCAGTAACAGCATATATTGGTGATCAATTGTCAATAAATATTTAGTAATCCTCTTACACTTTCAAAAAAAAGCAGGGTCTAATTAAACCATGAGGTTGAAAGAACATGCTGACAACATTTTTTTCCAGAGACAAATTGTTTAGTGGTGCAAAACTGACAGTTTTCGTCAAATTATTATCTGCACGTGATTTAAACAGATTGCCCACTATCAAATGGCATTTTGTTTTACATCCATGTCATTAAGTTCTTGTAACCCTACTTGCAGAGAACCTGGTACCTGTGTCAAACACCTCTCCTTTTGGGCACTTAAAAATATCTAAATATAAATTCAGGTTCTTAGCTTTATACACTCTGACCTGAAAATACTTAAGGATGTTAATTGTGTTATTTTGGGTTCTTAGATCAGGGGCTTTGCCTTCCCCCGTTCTCCCTGCAGAGACAAAGCATATAGCCTTGCGCAGTTCATTCTTTGATGCAAACTAAGCCCAGAGACAGAAAGAGCAGCAAAACAGGACCAGCCCTTTGTCACCTTCACTGCTGCTGCAATAATCCACACCAAACTGGAAAGGAAAGCTGCCAATCCTTGGCATTTTCAGAAAATGCCATCAACTTTGGATACATTTCTGGGTCACATCTCCTCTAGAGAAATACATTACAGTAGCCAGTTCCCAACTCAGTTAGAGATGATTTCTGCCTTAAGGCAAAAGTCTACACCAGCATTGTATTTGTCTCAAGAGGCAAGAAGATAAGAAATTGCTCAAGCAACTGTCATTTTTCTTCCTGTGCAACACTTGATCAAGACAGCAGACCATTCAAATACTACAGTCTGCTCTTTAACATTCCCACAATATTTATTATTTACATTTTTTGCCATAAATTCATTCATAAATTTGCACAAAATCTTATTACAACTACAACATCATAGCAGGTGATTTGAAGTTTTAATTGTGAAGCTCTGATTTGAAATTTGTAAGTCAAATAATATAATGTTTATCAATTACTACTAAAATGCCAACCTGAAAAACTACTTCTGCATATAGTGGGGAGTGAAAATGAATTAAGATGCATTAAATCATCCATCTAACAAAATCAATATGGAGAAGCAAGCTGAGATGCAACTCAAGAACCTCTGAAAATGAGAATTTTGAAGTGACCAGTCTTAGACATCTGTATTTTGAGTAACACAGTCAACAAATCATAAAAATCCTTTAGGAACCCGTAATTATCTCAAAGTGTCTCTCTCATTACATCTAAGATGCAAAAAGATACTGCAAAGTGAGCCCATAACCCTTCACTGATCAGCCTTCCCTTCTTGAACATTCTTATTTACACAGATTTCCAGAGTGAAAGGGAAAACTTTGAAAATTAAATTCTGAAAAGGACAGAAACAGTTTTCTAATTTAAATGTTGAATCAATATGAGAGGAATTCTTGCAATCTCTACTTTTAAGATGTGTTTCACAATACAATTTGCTCATACATATTTTAAGAATACCCAGGCATACCCAGTGGCTTGGGAAACTTCTCAGAATTCCAGGGGATACTGGAACTTCCCAGCACATGCTTGTCTGCATGCAAGGCAGAAAAGTGACCACTGCTTCAGAAATTTCCATCAAGTTCCTTAAAACACAGGTGAGGTATGAAGAATAAATCACACTCCTGTGATAAAGAGTCACCACTTAAGACCACTAGGATGTGAATCCACTGGTGCAGTACCATTTGACTAACTGGTAACTGCATTTCTTCACAGAAAGAGAAGGATGGATGCAGTTACGTGTCCTGCCACAGAAAACTTCTGGAGAAATAACACTGTGGATAGTATGAGATTTAAAATGTCCAGTGGTTCGTAAAAAAAGCTATCTTGTGCTACTTTCCAATACTGCCAGACAGACTTTGCACCACAAGTAAAAATTCCTGTCACTTTTTCTTCAGCTGTTGATATACCAGCAGAAAAAAAGTAATAGTCTTTCATATCTGCAAAACGCAGGTGTCCCAGTAACACTTTAAAACTAGCAAATGAGCAGTTTGCTACTGGACAGTTGCATCCAAAGCAATTCTAAACCAAAGTGAAATATCTTAACAATTGCCCACTCTTTCCTAACTATTCCTGTAGATTAGAAGCTCTGTAGGAATTTGACGTTTTAGTAGTCTAATGCTGGGACAACTCAGGAACCAAAATCCCAGACCCAAATGGACTAGAAGAGGTACTGGGTAAGTGATTATTTCTTGCTAGAGGAAACAGTTTTCACTTTAAATGACAAATCACACCTCTCAGCATATCAGTTCATATAAAATTAATGAACATAACTATGTGGAGACAGATTAAAAAAACATAGCAAGTCAATTCTGCCCAAAATTAGATCTTGGTTTTGCTCATAAAACTGTTATTAACATAATGAAATGTTGCGCTCAAAAAAGAGCTTATATTACATGCTTTTAACTCTAATTTGTATGACTCTGCAATCTCTGATCAGCACTGAACAGAATACTTTCCAACAGTAACACAGGCAGTAAACAAAAAGTGACGCTGACATGAAAAGCTTCTTTCAACTGGCAACTCCAATTCTTGCTCACAGGGAACTGATCTTTTCTCCTTAACTCACAGAGACTGACCCTGAAAAGGAACACAAAGATAATCTGCCATTGTTTTCTTCCCATCACAAGCAATGCCAACCCTACCAGATTCCAATATGCAGAGAAACCATCACAGTGAGCAGGAACCTTCAGTCTAAGAGAAACCTTTCAAAAACTTCTGCTTCTGTGAAACACTTACGTAGTGATCGTCGTCTCTTGTTCTTTAACTTCCTTCTTTTATTCATTCCAGCTTTAGATGGAGATTCCTCTTTGGCCTTTGGCTGGCTGGCAACTTTTGAAGAGTTCTGCTGGCTGAAGTGTGTGGGCACATGACGGGCAAGTCCTCCCTGAGATGCAAAGCTGGCGTTGCACCCACCAACTACACACTAGTGAGAAGAAACAGAACAGCTGCATCAGTGGCTGTGTGGCACAGGAGCACCAGGGACCTTGGTTTGACTTTGCTGGCTCAACTTCCAACACACTAAAGCAAAAGCAAATTCTTAATAACCGTGCGATTCTTAAAAAGAAAACCAAAAAAATATACTGAAATAAATTTGTTTGAAGTTTTTAACTCTCAATAATTACTTCATGAGACTTTTTTTTTTAATGCCATACTATATTTTATATTGTATAGCATAAAATTAATCTCAAACTATGCACTGGCAAACTCTCCACAGAAAAGAGAGGCTTCTGAAGAACTTTCCCCTCCACAGACCAACATTCCCATGCCTTTCAAAATACTGCACTTGGTAACAGTAACATTCTCTGACATCCTCCTTTCTCGTGACCAGGCAGAAGTAAAAAATACATCCTTACCCACACTGAATTTGAAACAGTTTAATGCTCTTTGTGAATACTGTAAAAAGTCAATGAACAGCTGCTTACAGTTCTGTCCAAAACTAACTAGTAACAAGTATTTATACATTCATTTTGGGATGCTATGGTTACTTCAGGAGCATTTAGGGAAGTTCTCATTTAAAGGAAATGTCCTCTCTCAACACAAAAGTAAGATCCAACAATTATCATGCAGAAACACACAAACTGAATGAAAGCAGCAACTAAGCTTGTACTGGCTACAATTATTGGTATTTTTATAAGTATCTGGTTCATATTTACGATTATTTCATTTGCAAAATAAGTATTTAAATTATACCATTGGAGAGGGTACAACCCTTTTCTATTGTGCTCTGAGCTCACAAGGGTAATAGAAAAGTGATTTTAGGATATGCATTTCATCACTGGCTGCAATTAGTTGTGCATCCACATGATTAATTTTTCTTCTGATCCAGATAACAGTAGTAGGGCAAATGAGTGGACCAGCCAGTAGCAAAAACCTGTCACCAGTCCAAACCATTGGAAAATTATCCTCCTTCCACATGTCTGGCTCCTTCCTTTCTTTCCTGTGTCTCAGCTCCTCCACCTGCATCTCCTCCTAACACTTCCTTCACAGCAAACTAAGGAGGCAGCTCCAACAGGAGCCTAGGAATCAATAATGCTGCTGGGACTGTGTCCATCATGCTGAGTCAGCTCTGAAGGCTCAGGATCCATTGCCAAGCTCACAGTAACCTGCCCCAAGCCTGCACATCTGATTGGAAGACAAGAAAACAGCTTTGGAACTCTACATGTCCCACTTTCTGCCCCTAAACCCCAACTATGTTGTTTTCTAGCGGTGGATGCAGAACTGAAAACTCTATTTCTGTCTCAGACTTAGCAAATGGTTTTCCGTGACCAGTAGTAAAATTCAGTGTCCATGAAGAGAAAGAACTGTGCTGTCCCCAACAGCTTAATACTTGCTATAGGACTAAAAATACGTTCATAGGTTTCAAGATAGTAAAAGGGAAAAAATGAAAGGATGTTTTTCACCTTTTTTTGTGTGTTGTGGCTTTTTAAAGGGAAGAATTCTTAGAGGGCGTTAGGGGAAGTTTTCGAAGTACTGAGCTAACTGAGGAACCCTCACACCAGGTTTGTTCCTCCCTGTCTTCCCCACTAATCAGCATCTTATGACTTGTGAAGATTTGTACCAAAATCCCCCCATGCTTTTTTACCTTGCCTTCTAATTTTACATGTCGAAACAACAGCAATTTGTCTACTGATACTGTAGTGCCTTAGACTGGAAGAAATACCAGCATCCCCGTGAATCCCAGCACACTCTGGATGCTGATCTCCTTTAATTACACCACAGTAACTCCAACACAATTTTTGTTACTTGAAATTAATACTGAACATTCAAAGTTACCCTTACAGCATCACAGGATGGTTTGGGTTGGAAGGGTCCTTTAAAAGTCATTCAGTTCCAAGCCCCCTGCTGTGGGTAAGGCCAGCGTCTACTAAATTAGATTGCTAAGCCCCATCAACCTGACCTTGAACCCAAACCACTTACTTATACTGAACATGATTTAACTCACAATCAACAAATATGGGTACAATGCACATGTGCATTCAACATTTTTTGCTCTCCCTTTTTTTTGTCCTTGAAATAGCTGTCTTGCCCATATAAAAGCAGCTTCACAAAACTAAGCCACAAAATCTAAATTTAGGATTAACTTTCAGTAATGTGCTTCTGACTTCAGATTTCAGCTCTTTCTGATCATACAAGCACTGTCAGAAAAAATAGTTCAAAAAAGCCTACATCCTGAAATTCAGGCACACTGAGAAATTAAAATTTTAGTTTTATCAATGCCTGCTAGAGGTCAAAAACAACCTAAAGCCTTGGTCCAGTGCATGCATTACCATATTCCAAGTGCAATATGGTATCAAAAAGGCAACACCTTCTGGAAAAAAGCACAAACTTTTTGTCAGGCACTTTTCTAAAACTTTTCAAAACATAACTGCATTTCTTGTCAGATGGGAAACGCTGTTTTATGACAAACCGTGGGCTCACTCATGATGTCATAACTTGACTTTTTTCTTGTCATGTACAGAGCAAACAATCACAAATATTCTATACTGATTATCTACAGAAGCTACCACTAACTTTTCTTGCTCTACCTGAGTTTTACTTTCAAAATCCCCAAACCAACATCCTTAGATCCTCAGTATCTGCAACCTGCAACTAGAAATTGTCTATTTCCAGAAAGCCTATTAATAGTCTACAGCCACAGTACAAAACATTTGCAGAAATTATTACATTCAGATTCTGTGTACTTTGAGACTACCTGATCATGTCTTCAAATAATCAACAGCCGATAGATCAAAGATGACAGAGAATGTCTTTGCAGTAGACAGGAAATAGCAGAAGAATGAAAAAATCTTACCTGTTGGTTCTTTTTTTTCTCTAAAATAATATATCCAGCAATCCGTTACTAATGGGTAAAGTCTCTTCTCTCCAAAGATAAAGAAGCAGTTCAGGCTGTCACTTCAGGATCTCTGGACGGTAAGTCACACCAAATCAGCTTCCCACCAGATACTTAAGAGAGCTCTAGAGGGCTTCTAATAAATCAAACTCAACTATTATGCACTGCTTTAAACCAATCTCTTCATTTTTCCCCCAAAACCTAAATCTCAAAATTTTGCACTCAATTTGAAATACAACAGATTGGGTCCGGATTGGTGGATATGTTACTTCAAGAGAAAGTAAGTAAACATGTAAGAAGTTTAATTTCTCCAGTGTACCCATACCCACCATTATTAATGGGCAGTAATGACTAGTGGCTTTAACAAACAGGATATAAAAGTATCCAGCAATACAGGTTTTTGTTCCAAATTTAAAAGAACCAAATCTCCTATCTGGGTTATTCAATATGTAATTTTTCCTAGTAAATCTAACAGTAATAGTTTAGACATCTGGATAAACTTTCTTATCGTCTCAACATCTGAGTGTTTGGGCAGAGTGCCCTTACATTTTGCATCTGCAATGCTCTCATGGACAGAAGATATTCTGCCAAGAGAGTAACAGCCAGGAATTCCCAATGAAGACTGAAGCTGCTTGCCTCTGTTTTCTACATTTCAAGCATTACTCTGCTGAGAGTTGTATCAAATGCAATCACCCCTTCAGGAATTCTGGAAGTTACAGGTAGCACCAAACTTCATTTTTATGACTACTTTCTTCCCCCATTTTAAAGGGAAGCCTGCAATGAACCTGTGCATTGGCACTCATTGTCACTGAAAGATTTGACTCCACAGGAGCAAACCTGGCACGGCTGCTCTTAAACGCAAAAACATTCTCACTGGAATCCCTGGGTGAAAGCACTGCTGGCATTCCCACAGGCATCCTCAGAGAATCCCCCAGGTTGGAAGAGACCTCTGAGATCAATCCTAATGCTATATGCAATTATTTTGCATAAAATCTCCCACTACTTTGTGCTCATCTACCATTTGTCCTTTCATTGTGCTCAACATCTAAGAGTTCATTTCATGGGTCCTCAAGTAACTTTCAGTGTCAAGTAATACTT
This sequence comes from Pomatostomus ruficeps, assembly GCA_013400735.1. NCBI lineage: Eukaryota > Metazoa > Chordata > Aves > Passeriformes > Timaliidae > Pomatostomus > Pomatostomus ruficeps. The sequence continues at coordinate 12,741 of VYZT01048208.1, forward strand.
GATTAAATTATTTTTGCCCCTGCCTAGCAGAAACCATGCTGGAAAATGCAGGCTGCCACAACTCCTTTAACTATTCAAATACTTGTTACTTGCAACAGCCAAGTTTGGGACAAGAAAGCTGGGAGATCTTCATTCACTTTTCAACTTGCCAAAGAAAAGTTCGGTGAAACCAGGATGTTTTCTAACTCAGCAGATTATTCCTCTAGATCCACCTGTCTATAAGGTGTGAAAGCCAAGTTGCTGAACACTCAACCCGACCACACCTGCATGCTGATGATACTCCACTATATTCCACCAGTTTCTAAAAGGCTGCAAAATTATGGGATAAGAGATCTAAAAATGAATGAAGTTGAGGGTTTTCTCTTTCAACCCTGTCTGCAAAATCATACACAGAGATGAACATACTAAACATCTTTGGAGAGGAGACCTATATTAAATGAATGTCCACATTGACCAAAAAAATATTAAAAGGGCTGGCTAAAATCAGACTGCAAAGGAGATGACTCAGAGGTGAGCTGAATGTCCACTACCAAGATGCTGCCCCACAGAAGAAAGGAGCTAGCATAACAAAGGACTAAGAAAGTTCGTATCCATAAGGAAATTTACCTTCTCTGTGACACTGGTACTGCGATATTCATGATGAGAGGGACACACTAAGCCACACAACCAGGAAAAAACAGGATAAACTTATGAAAATATGAACCATTTTGCCTTTGCAATTTGGAAGTGGGTTCATTTCTGTGACAAATGAACTGCACAGTCACATGGTTTATAGGAATGAATGGAAAGGGCAGGTAAAACTCACAAAGACGTTTCAATAGGAAAGCACAACAGCTCATTTAGAGCTGAATGGAGCTTTTAGTCATAGGGCAACTCCATGTGTACCACAAAAAGAGATAATTAAACCCAAAATGTGCAACTACATAAAATGAGTCCATTTGCAAGCAAAAGGGGGACTGGACAGGGATATATTCTTCAATGTGAGAGAGTTATGTTTGAGAGAGTCCCCAAGGCTTTTCAATTTAAGGAAATATGTTTTCTCTCTTATTTTCACTAGAAAGGTAGGAATATATCAATCTGTGATGTATTTATTACTCTCTTCTGGTCACTACATGATTATAATGTTATCTTCATAAAAGTAAGATTTCCATGCTTTTAATTGTTGTTTTCCTAGCTAATATTTTTTGCTTTTCTTTAAAACATCCTAAATAGTTCTTCAGACAACAGCATAGAGCTGTACTATTTCCATTACTGCTTCTTACAGCTTTCCTCAAAAATCCCAACATCATTTTTTAACTAAATCACTGAATGACTGCTTTCTGCAAGTTTTCTAAAATGACAGATTCCTTCCTTTTATGCTAGGACTTGAGTATATTCTCATGAGGCAACTGAAGTTTCATCTACAATTTAGGTTTTGGGAGATATTTTGTCTGCAGTAATTATCAAGAACAAGAGGTCTTTAAACCAACTCTGACTTCAGAAAACCTGGCTATCCCTGAAAGGTGAGCAATTAAGATTTATGAGAGAAGCTAAATGCACCAAATGGACACCTTGGCTCCAATTTTGACTGACTGCCACACAACAATTAATAAAAGGCTGTTCTTGGACTGGGGTCAAGACTAATATCCAACACTTCAAGTGTTTTAAGTGTCAGAGAGTAGATCTCTAAAGTTAGCATAAAAAAAAGCAGCAGCAAATGAAGAAAAGGAGGCAGTTAATTAATAGATTGCCATCACAGACACTCATATACTTGGCTACCTCATGAGAGCCCTGAAGCCTATTTCAGCATACATGACAGGGGAACAAAAGATGTTACAAAATTCTACACAGACCACAATTATCCTCCATTCAAAGCTCCCAGGAACAGATTGAGAAATACAGGGATAAAAAACAAACAGAGGGGCTCAAGACAACAGTAGGAAAAACTGCTGCAGTGACACACATTGAGCCATGGTGATTAACTACTGCCAGCCTCGCCTGCTTTGTCCTCTCCCTCAGCACGACCAGAAAGTAGAGAAAATCAGCTGATGAAACAAGAGAGATTGAACACAAGATGATTATGATCAGAAACAACTGTTGACAGTTTTAGGGCTCTAGCTGTAACCAGCCCAGCCAAAAAACCCAGGACACCAACTGATACTGCCTTTGCCAGGTAAGGCTGAGAGCCTCAGGCACTGCTGGTGTTTCTGAGCTATGCCCATCTCTTCAAGCCAGCGTCTCTAAAACTGAGTTTCTTTGCTCTAGACCAAATAAGAATACAGACTAAGCTATTAAACGACTTTCATCCAAGAACAAAGCTTGCCATTATACTTTGAGGTAGGCAAAATATTTAATTGCAAAATAGAGAAAACCTAAGGTACAAGTTTCCTCTGGTAACTGGTGGTTGCTTTCTTTACTACTACTGTTATTATTAATAATCAGAGATTAGGATTTAAGATTAGATCAGTTCCTGGAACAACCATATCTGCAAACTTGCAGGGATCTATAATCCTTCTGCTATCCTTCCAAGACCATGCTCAACTTATTCCATTGAACACAGGGTATGATAACCTCAAAATCCATTTTCCTGTGGTTACTTTCTCTCTGACTTAGAAATTTTCAGTCTAAACTACACAGTTCAGTATGGAAAAAAAATCTGTTTATTAAAAAAAAATCTTTTTTCACAGGCAATACAATGCACTGTTTTTACTCTCTGGGTTTTGAGTTTAATTTAAATTTGTTTTCTGTCATAACTATTCTTAAAACTTATATAGGAAATGTAACTATGGAAAGACACCACTGTAACAGAACAGTACTTCTAGTAATAAAGCTGCCTTAAAATAAAATTTTTAAAAGTGGAAGGTATTACCTGAGAAGAAAGAGAAGAGAGGGAAGACAGGGACTAAAACTTGGTGGGGTTGAGGGGTGGGGCAGAAGGAGGCATAAAATGCTACCTAAACTTGAAAAAAAACCCCAAACCCTATTTCATTTTCATATCCTACATGGAAGAACTTCAGGCTCAAGTAGTGTGGCTGAGACTTACCATCAAGTGATCCAGGACTGACAGCTATGAACTGCCCCAACTGTATCCATAAGAGGATGAAGCAACTCATTAATAACGGATTGGTGGATATGGGAATGATAAACACTACTATACCTAGAATTGCAGGTACAGATTAAGGGGAGAGAGAAAGAGAAAGTTAGAAAATACTGTGCTGGAAATACAGTCAGTTCAATGGTCCTGCACTCCTGACTGCCTTACTCTTCTCAGAGAAGTGAACCATAAACAGCCCCTGACAGTGTTTCTACTGAATTGAACAAAAGCAGAATGTGCTCCATCAGCCATGATCCAGAATTTAATGTGGAAGTGTAAAGTATGAGAGAAAATCTCACTGTCACAGTGTAAGCAGCTCACCTGGAAAAGGCACAAACCCCCTGAACTTCAGCACTATTTAGTTTTACACTCCCTGCCAATTATACATTAAAAGAAACAGGGATAGAGAAGCAGTAACAGTTTCTTCACCTGTATTCATAAAAGAGCAGGACCTTTGGGCACTATTACTGCAAAGAAGAAGGCTCAGCTCACTTTTTAAGAAATCCTCCCATGATGGTATTTTTCAACTGACATATTGTACTAGGAAAAATAAAGAGAATTTTTCTAAAAATAAGAGAAGATGTATGTTACAACGAACCTTACCTTGAAAGGTTTGTCCCCACTGTGTGTCAGCATATGCCTCTGCAACCAACTTTGACTTGTTGAAGGTGTATTATATACTTTGCAACCTTTCCACAAGCAAACAAACACCTAATAGAGTAAAAACGTGGTAAGTTTACACAAGTCAGATAAAAGAGTACATAAAAAAATCACATTAGCAAAGAAGATTGTTTTCACAACATTTCACAACACTTCAAAGATTTTGGAACAGTAACCATTTATTTTGAAACACATTTCTCATACTTCACCAAGGAAAAAATAATTACAACCCCAAGTATTCAATAAAAAACAGGTCACTGGAATAAAATATCAACAGACAGATGCTCCTGCAGACAAACACAATCAAGAGCAACAGGATCTGGTGTATTTGTGTTTGCACCCAGTATCTGTATCCACCAGATATGGAGAGAAAACATTTTTAAATGAAAACATTCCACTTTCTGGGTAGTAGTTATAGAAATAAAATCATTCACTCTTATAAGCAATTAACTTTATTCTTTGAGCATGAAAAAGTAAAAAGTCTTAATCACAATGTAGTTGTTTCTATACTGGAGTTTTGTATTCTGGAAGACCAGATACCTCTGGTTAGGGCCTTACATTCAATTCTTGATGAAGGACGCTACCATTTCCCACAGGACTCACAATCTATGGGTGTTTTGTAATTCCAGTGTACCGAACAATCACATGCACAATGATGCATTAAGGGGAGCAGGGCTTACTCATGCTGCTTTTCTCTCCCCTCTCATTGTGTTTATCTGTAACTGAGGGAATAAAAAAGCTCAATGAACTTGCCTTTCATTAGAATTTCCTCAACAGGTCTGCGTGTGAAGGGAGGTAAAGCCCTAATTTGTCACAGCAAAATAAAGTTCCCAGGAACAGCACTGTCCAGAATACAGGTTTTCAGAAACGCAGGAAACTAATTGGATTTGAGTTTCTTGTTCTCTTTCGGAGAATAAAACCCCTCAACCTTCAAAAGATTGTATTTGCAAACCGAAAATGCAGCCACCGAGTTCTACGTTCTTGCTGCATAAGAGATACAGAACGTAGCTTTGCTCAGACAAAGCAGGAAACCCCTCAGTGGCTGTGTGACTGAGCCAGACCTATCGACATGAGGCCCAAGCCCCGAAACCTTTGGGCTCTGCCACTCCTCAGTTCTGAGATGTCCTCAAAGGCACAGAGCTGGAATTTCTGAGATTCCTCGCTCTGGTACAGCCCCAGAAGTGTCCCAGCATTTCCGGACTGCGGGCCCTTGACAGGGTGTGTTATTGGGAAGTTACAGATGGGGGAAACCCAAGGATTTGGGTTTATAACCTCCCTCCAGCAGTCCAGGCAAGGCTTCTCGGGAATCCCTGACAAAAAGCTGAACCCAAATAATTCCTGAAATAACATCTTTCAGAAGCAAAACCGTTTTGTCAAAAAGCTTCCCAGGCTCTTCATGGATGTATCTAGTTTGGACTGGAGCCATGACCATGGAAAAAATACATTTTACCATGCAAGGATGTTTATCCTATTTCTTTCCATTCTCAATAACTACTAACCTCCCACTTTTCTTCAAATTTAGAGTCATTGCAGTGACTGCAATGGTGAGATCTGAAATCCCATCCAAAGCACAACAGGACTTCCAACACACTTGAACACCTCACCGGCAGGTGGCAGACAAATCCCTGAAACAAACCCGTCAGGATCCATCCCTCTTCCACAGCACCACGTTGGAACTTCTCAAAAAATAAACTCACTCCAGTAGGGGGATTCAGAAGTGTGAACTGAATACAACAGTTATTAGACACTTCGTGCTTCCAACAACCTCCTCTTTCAGATACACAAATACAGTCCAACATTTTCTAAATAAAAATATCCACAAATTACGTCACATGAAATGTGACAAGAAATAAAATACAGAAAAAAAAAAAAAAAACAACGAAACCCAAACCAAAAGCTGCAAAATCTTCCAGCCCCTTTTTTAAGAAACGTAAAGGAGTCACAGATGGGATAACAAAGATCCAAACACACCTTATTCACTTCCTTGTTTCATCCACGTTTCACATAACTCTTTTATATACCTGTGGACAAGACTCAGAAATCATCTCATGGGTGGCTAAAAAGCCACAACACTGGATGGATGATTCTGCTTAGATACTGAACTGAAAAAAGTCATCAAATATGAAGCTGTAAAGTTCAATCATGCCAAAAAATATTAGCTAAATACGGCCAGAGTCACAGCTGTCTCGGTGACACATTTACATAATAAATTAGTCAATGTAATGCAAATTAGCATTTTATTTAAGTTTCACTGAAGATAAAGTATGACAGTGTAACATTTTTCTTCCAAAGAAGTGACAGAACATAAAGTTAAAAGACCAAGACCTGATATTATCTCTCCTAGAAATGGAAGAGCTGCAACACACAGTGCCTAAAGCAGGCAGGTTGCTTTGTGTTGGATGTAAAGGCGGTTTACATGATATATTCCAGGCATCAGAGGTAATTTGGGAGCTTGAGGATGGCAGGTAGTTAAGTACAAAGTTGAAATTACTCTACTGGAAGATGTTTTGAAACATTAAAATTGAGACCAATTATCATTTGACCAGGGATTAGACTGGAATTTACATGCTTCAATATGCAACTCAATTAAAAAAAATAGATGCAATTATACAGAAGGTAAACTTGCCATCAGCATTACACAGAGAGCTGTTTTGTTATGGCTTTGTACTCCTGAGTCAGTCTTATATCTTTCATATTATATATTCTGGATCTATTTTACCTGTAGTGAGACTCCACTGGTAACAGTAATTAAGGTGTGATTTCACCTGAGTTCACATGCAGGAACATGTACACTAAGAGTTCCAAGAAAATGGATTCCAAGTGTAAGCACTTAAAAGATGCACCAGCAGCTTCAGGATGCTGAGAAGTCAATACACTATCAAACCCCTGGTAACCTCAAATAATTGACTGGAAAGAACTGACTATGTTCTTAAAGTCAGGCCACTAACTTTGCTGCCACTAGTTACAAAACCAGTATTTTGAAACAGGAAATTTACTACTGTCATTCAAGAGCAGAATATTGGCAAAGAAGAAAGAGGGAAAACCCAAAAGGGACACCAACCCCTCCTCGCTGCCCATCCACGTGTATGGAGCGAATGTGATCGGCCAGATCCGGGCTGGAGCTGAAGCAGGCGTGGCAGTGATCCCAACAACAGTTATAGGCAATGCTTTTGGCAGAGGAGGCAGGAACTCCCTGGCCATTCATCATGACCGGCGTGGAACGCCCACTGGAAATTGTGCTGTCTACGTCCATGATAGTGCTGCTTATGCTGCAAGACAAAAAAAACCCCAAATCAATCAAAGTTGGCATTTGTTGCATGTTAACACAGCAAATAAATACTGTAGCTCGTTTGTTTCAGATATATTTAGACAGGCTGAAAAGAAAATCTCACACAAATTTATTATTTATTGTGGTCCATAACTTTATTAATAAATGCACGGTTAGGAAACAGCTACTATTACTCAACAGTGTAACTTCTTCTGGACACTGGGAACAAAAGGGAGGAATAGAAAATCCTCAATATGTTGAGCCCATCATCCCCTGCCAACACTAAAGCCTTAAAAAGAGTACAGCACTTCAGTTCTACATAAGGTTTCAGGTACTTCCACATGGCCCCAGCACAGCGTCCATCATGTGCGTGGTCTAAACTAATGCTTTTTGTTTTGGTTTTTCAAAACGTTTCCAGAGAAGCCAGAATCAGCAGAGGAAATCTGTGGCCAGCAGGGGTCCCTTTCATCAGCCTTTCTATTCTGTACCTTGGCAGATACAGAGACGAGCATCAAATGGATCAGGAAAAATTTGCAGAGAGTATGCTCTTTCCATATACAAGCAAAAAGCATGGAGATGGATATTCTTCCTCATTAAATAGCTACTGATACCCCTTTTTTTATCTTGTTAACCTGCTCAGTTGCCTTGAGGGCCTTTATGTTTTTCTCTTCCACAAAGCCAGGGCATTACAGAACACCTCATCTTTGACAGAATCTCCAAAGACCAGGTGGTCAAATCTGCTTAAACAGGGACAAGTGAGATCAGGTTGCCTGTGGTCTTGTCCAGTGGAGCTGTTAATGGGTGTGTTCAAAGGCTGGGATTTCTGCTGCCTTCCTGGACAATCTTCTCAATGGCTGACTAACCTTGTGGTGGGGGAGGGGGAGGTTTCCCAACACCTCATCAGAATTTCCAGTGTTGCAACTTCTGTCTCTTGTCTCTCATCCTTGGCAGCTGCAGGGTTGAGATGACTCTGCCTCCTCCATTGTTAAACCTCCCTATTAGATCACTGAACAGAGCAAAAACCCTGCCCTCATCCTCCCAAAACTGAAGAACACATACACACACACGAAGCCTCTCCATGTACTGGAGTAGCTTCAGCACCCTCACCACCCTGGAGAGCCTCCAACAGATCCCCCCCAGCACGTGTGTAACTGGGATATGTTAAATCACTCCGCTTTTAAGGTACAGGGGCTATTCCTTATTTTTACCATCACTGTTTACATACCCAGTATTGTTCTATTAACACCGAGGTGAATAAAAGAAAAACAACACCATTAGTGAAAATCTGAACATACAATTAGCATGTTTGCTCTTCTGCTGTAAAAGTCTCTACTAGTGATTTCTCATACTATCTGTGTCTTTTTTAATCACTTCTGTGCTAGCAGGTTTTTTCTATGATAGATTTTGAAATAATCACAGATATTTGCTTTGTTTAGATTTCCCATTCTCACTCACCATGAAGATTTCACTGCATTTATCAATAAAAAGTGACCTGCCTGAGTCTAAATAACACATCCCCTTCAGCAATGCTCCCAGTTAAGCCTTAGTTTTAATTTGGTTTCATAAGCAAACCTTACCTCAAGAGATACCAGCAAGGTAACATACCCCAAACACAGACCCATTAAAAATCTTCTTCCAACTCATTTGCCTCCACCTTTTATTAAAATGGACCAACTATTCTGAGGCCTTTGTCTTCCAAGTCAAAAAGAAAGTTTTTGAGACCTTTTCAACAGGTTTTTGTTTTAATGAAGGCATACCAAACACATATTTCCTAAATGCTACACAAACACCACATGCCTTTCTTCCCCACACCCCCTACCCCCAATTTCAAGCAAAGTCCAGCAATTTGGAAGGCATAGCTCCTACCCATGGAAGTCATACAGGCTATTCGCCGCTACACACCATATTTCCATCTGTCTGTCATTTTTATTTTCTTCCCTCTTCTATATCCCGAATACACAGAGCTTTCCATGATCCCTTCCCATGTCTCCCTTCCCTCCCCAGTAATCTTGATTCCTTTTATGACATACAACCTCCCAATCTGTCACTAGAAAGTAAAACAAAATTCCACTGACCCCGAGCTGAGGCTCCCAGCCCAACAGCATTAACAACCACTAACTGCACGTACTGTAACAGCACTTTAGAGTCCCTGTAGGAAATTGTCAGGAGCTTTACATGCAAAACCTGTTGCAAGCAATCCTGATTTTTCCACTGTGCCAGACTCACAATAGATGCAATTATGGGACTGACATCTCCTCCTTCCTCAACTGATGCCTAGGCCAAAACTTATCGCCAAAAATAAAATCTGTAAAACTGCACTGTGAAAGCAAAAATTTACCAACAGGAGGATAGAAAAATGGAATAATTAATTATAGTTAATTGTGCCACCACCCCTCAGTTTGAGCTATCCAAATACAGTTTTCTCAAAATCAGACTAGGAAGAAGGTTTGGACACACAGAATGGCACAAAGCCCAACCACTTCTGCCACAGACAGTGCTGTTACACGGCTCAGTGCTCCCGACAGGAAGCTGCTTAGCCAAGGATGGCAAAGCACTGCACACATAGCACTCGTGCAACAGCTGCCTCACACCAGCTCAGGTCGATAAATAACCCTGCCTTTCTCAGGGCTGACAGCCACCAAAGGCAACTGCTTCCCAAATACTCTCAGGAGGAGTTGAAGCTTCAAGCTGCTCACAGTCAGTGCGAGTTTCTGCACCCACGGACAGCACCAGGCCCATTCTGACACACCCCACACCCAGCACAGCAAACTCCTGACCAAGAGGACAGGCGGTGCTGGGGAGCACGGGGCAGAGCACGGCGGGGTACAACACAGCTCCCTGGCTTTATCTGCTCTGAAGTGGGAAAGCAAAGAGAAAACACAACCCTGAATGAGTTCTGTGAAAGCGTTTTGGGGCAGGGGAGAAGTGCTCCTTCACGCAGGTTTGTGTGTGTGGTTTCTCTGTTTCACAGGCATGAAATCTGCTTAATTCCTCTCAAAAGAGATTAAAAAACCCCTGAAAATTATCAACCCAAAGCATGAGGGTTTAGTACACATTGTAAATACCTTGACACAAAATCACAGGTCTCTACTTTTATAGCCTAAGGAATGCAAATGCTTATGCTTTGAGGTTTTCTATAAGTTATCCTACCTCGTTTGGGAGAAAAATATGTAAAAGTCAACCAGGAATACGGATACCAGCAAAAGCTATCATGACAAGTAGGGTTATTAATGACAAAAGAAACCAGTAACACTTGGCAAGCTAATTTAGTTACTATTATTCAAATGTTTGCTGGATTTGGGTTTAATAGCCTAAGTGTTTGCTAAGGGCTAACAGATTAACGCAGTATCAAAATTTTGTATCATAGGAACCGCAATTAAAAAAAGCTGCCCATAGCACTTAAACCAAGTAGTAGCATATAGAATTCGGAAATTGAGAATTAAGTGCTACATTGGACTATGCTTCTATAAGCTATTCAAAATCCTGTCTAAAAATGGGAAAAAATATAACTCAAATCCAGTTGAACAATGACAGCTCACTATTTAAGACAAAATGCCCTTCTTTCTTCTAGTTTGAAGAACTTTGAGAAGGACATTAAAGAGAACAGACAAATATTTTCTGTAACAAAACCTACCAGAGAAATAACTCAATTGTTTATAAAACAAAATAACCAGGAGTCACACAACAAGAGACCACTGGTTTTGGATGGACTTTCTTGATAGATTCTTGGTAGACTCTAATGCAAGAAACTCACTGCCCTGGCACATTCCTTTTCTAGTAACAATCTGGGAAATAAAAATGTAACACAAATTTTTTGTTTCTTCTTCTGTGCCTCCAGAACCAGCGTATTTCAGGTGATCAGGTGCCTCCCAGTACTAAGAAATCTAGAATTAGCTTCTGTCTCGCTTAGCAAGTTCTGTCACTCACTAAAGAGGTAAAAGCTGCAAAGAGAATCTTTGAAAGACCAGTGCCCAGTACAGCTCAAGCGTGTGTAGTTTTCCCTCGTCTTTCATACACTGAGAAAATATCAGGAAGCTTTTCAGAGAACAGTCTGTAGTATATGTAACATCAAAGACACTGACTTGGGCGGTCTCTTGACCTGCCCATTTCGAGATGAAGCAGAAAGGTAAGTTCTACAGTCAGAGCTGCAGCTGCTGCTAGGTCTGTGAAGACTTAACTGCAACACTGTGGCTGTTAGAGCTGCCAATTCACTCCTTTCTCAGAACTTCAGACAGGGTGTGAGGACAAGCAAAGAAGATGTGTGCACACTCAGCCCAAGAAAGGCCGGACTACAGAAGAAGTGTCTGTGTATCCTTCAGTCTATGAACAGGGCTTTTCAATCCAATGCGACTTTCTACCTGCTTGGGATGATCCCTAACAAAGGGAAGGTAGGAATGGAAATTACATCCTTCTGCTTTCTCACCCGAAATCCACAAAGCCTCCAAGTGGGAAAGTAATAATGTGTGTAAGAGGAGAAAACAAAGTAAGAAAAACACAGACACCCCGGTAACAGAACAAAGACATTGAAAGAAACTTTTAGCTAGCTAAGTAATAGCAAGTTTTTGTGCCTTTTGCTAAGCCCCTCTCCGGCAGGCAGGAGATCTGGCTAAAGCCTGCCTGCCACTATCAAAGCAGAATGACACGAGCAGAACCGAAACGCTTGTGGCATTCCCCTCCTGCCACTGACAGACAGGGCTGCGTTTGCTCCCAAGCTGTAGGCAAGCTCCAGCTCCATTGTCATGGACCTATAGAGCATGGCCTGATGAAGAACATTAGACATTTGAGTTTCAGAGAGTTCAGCTCAGGGGTCATCCCAAACAATAGAGCATCAAAAACAGTCACTGCTGGAGAGAGCCTGCACACACAATAGCAGTTTCTAAGAGGCACCATTCAAAAGACTGACTAATTACTAAAATTTAGAACTGTTACAGCAAGCACAACACGGTCTTTGAGCTTATGTTGTCGCTGTTTTCGTCCTAATCTGAGCACCTGAATCAACTTGAAGTAAAAATCACAGGTCTGGAGGCAAGCACTGAATGCCTTTCTGAAACACCTTACGAAACCCACACCTCGTTTCACCAGGTCTGCAAACACTGGCAGTGCCTGCCAAATGCAGCAAGGTAGAACTGAAAACACAGAATCTTCTCAGAGGGTCAGACTTGTTTCCCTCCTCCTACAAATTTTCCCTCTACCATGAGGTCAACAGCTTTGAAATGATACTGACATTTAAAACGTGTTCATTAAGCAGAAACATGCAAGCTTAAATAGAGGAATCATTACCTCAGAGGCATTGTTTCACATCTTATTTTTATCTGTACTTATTTTACCTGTGGCTAGAAATACAACAATCTTCATTATCAAGAAGATTAAGATATTTTTAGCAGCACTTTGATGTGAAAAGGTTAGTACCTGCACAATCAAATGCATCTAGCTGGTTAAATTTAGTGCAAACTCTATTTAAAAACAATCCTGAAACAAAAAATAATACTCAAAAGAAGCTGCCAGTCATTTTCACTTCACAGAAAACAAAAAGCATTTTTTAAGCACTTTAAATTCTGGATTATTCTTTTCCTTTAAGGATTTGAGTAAAATTAAGCCACCGTTGGGGAGTTCTGTAAATATTTTCTATAAGGAAAAAAAGAAATCCAAATTATTCACAATTTAAAGTGCACAAATTTTAAACTGCATACTTTACATCTGGGTACTAATTTTTGTGTACATTTAGATGTGAATAAAACTATAATAAAACTATGATTTAATGCATTAAATAAAATGGTATATTGCACATCACTGCTGACACAGATTTGGCTCTCCAAGGAGATCATTTTCCTCACTACTGCAAGAATACCTTCTATTGAACTTAATGAATGAAATGCCCAAAATTTATTCTCTCCCCGATTCTGATAATCTTTCAGAACAACAGAGAGTGAGAATCTGGAAGGAATATCACAAAAAAACCCGAAAGAACAGCAACATAATTTCATTTTTAGTTTCCACAAAGTGCCATTAGCAACTGTCCACTTGAAGCGAGAGCAGAGCGAGGCACTGCACACATGCACAAAAGCCCAATCAATTTCCTATTATACTTTTAATGTCTACTGAACGTACTCCCTGTAGACCTTAACTGAAGTAACCTTCCCTCAGGCAAAATGCGGCCTGAACAGATGGGCCTTACACGGTGTCCTCGAGGGTCACCAAGCAGCCCTGCAGTTGGATCAACAGGAGCTGATTTCGGCTTCGAGCACCTCCACCAGAGCCCCAGCTCCCAGCGCCCACATGTGCAGCTCAGGAGGGAACCAAATGACCCGGCTGAATTCAGCTGACACCAAACGATCCTGACAGATCCCGGATGGAAAAAGCTCCTCTTGGAAAGCATCACATTAAAAACGAGCAGCAATTTCAGCGAACACACATTGCAGGGTTGCTGAAACCAGCACTGCTGAGCAGCCACCAAGCTGCACACTGCCCTGCTCCAAGTGTCGGGATCAGCTTCTTCTGAAGCACACAGCGGTGATCCAGCCATAAAACATCACAACAGCAGACTGCCTCCGAAACCAAATGCCACAAACCTTACTGGAAGTAAGTAAACAGGTGAAGGATTTAAAAAACACACAAATAAACCAAACACAAATAAATAGCCTGCTACTTTCTTTCCCTTTTACTAGTTCGTGAAATCCTCTGTCATTTCCCCTTGCAGCTGCAGCTACATTGATCTAATCCATGAGGGAAGCTTAAGAAAAAAAACTGAACTGTTACAGTCAGATAAAACAACCTCGGAATAATGGGAACACTGTGAATGACAGTCAGTCACATATCACAGCAACTTCAAGGGTTAAAACCTAGAAATCAACAGAAAAGCTTTTACCACCTGGAAGACTAAATCACAACTAGGTACTAATCCCAAAAGAAAACAAACAGCACCAACTGCAACCATTCAATTACAAACACCAAGTCAAAACAGAAACATTGAAAGAAAATAATAATGACATGCTTAGTGACATCCCCCAGCACCTCATTATTTTCATTTCACTAGGAAAACTCGAGAGCGAAAACAAAAACTTCACAATTTTCCCCATTACTCCAATTACTTTCCAAGATAAGAGGTAGAAAACTGTGGTATACAGCTCTGGCCAATGGACAAGTTCCACAAAAACAACAGCTTTTCAACACCACTGAATTCAAAGCAATTTGCACTCCCTACTTCCTAATGCAATCAAAGATCAAATGACAATAAATCCTCAGGAAACTTGAAAATGATCAAATTATTAACCCTCAGCTCCCATCACTGAGAGGAAGCTCTTCCACCTGTCCTATTTTATAATATCTCCATCAATTCTGAACATGGGAGCCATGGATACAACAGGTGAGTCACAGAAATTGTTCTACTGGCTCCTAAACAAAAGCAGAGAAAGAATAAATTCCTCTGTTTTTGTACTGAGGTTTAATTTGTGCTGACATTCAATGAGTATTAAGCAAACGTTAATGCCAATCTTTCTGAAGTTACTACCAGAACATCTGCATGGGGGTACCAGTACGCAGTAAAATGCAGGGCTCAAGACACAGTGGTAGCCAGGTACACACAGGTAGCCAAGGAGATTTCAATTAATCTTTTTGCTTTATGCTCTTCAAATGATCATGCCAATTTAAAAGTGAGATTAAAACAGGTCCTAAGAAAAACAGAGCTCACAAAAATTTACCAATCACCATGATCCAGCAGCAGACCAGTAAAGTGAGATTTTCTGGACGGTTTTTTTGTACCTCTGCCTATATTCAGTAAATTTGGTATTTTGCGATGCACCTAGATTGGTAAGAGATAAACTCCTCCTACCAAATTTCAGTCATTTATCAATTTAATTCCCCAAACCAAACATTTATGTTTCACAAGTAAAACAGTTTGTCTTATTTTAATGGATGTAGTTTGATCGTGGCATGAAAATACCATTATGCTTTAGAGCTCTTACAGTTTCTTTTCATCAAACCAGCAACCAAACCAGAGAGAATCTTCAAAGGAGACAGAAAACAACTTCAGCTACCTGTATACCTAAGGGGTTTTTTTTGCTGATTTTGCTGAAAAAACATTCATCTTTAATTTAAATAGAAAGTATCCAAAGTAATTTCACGACTGATAATGATCAGTTTCTGAGTTCAGGAAAACCTATCACCAGTAAGACAAAAATTTTGTGTGTGGATAAACCACCATGAAAAACAAAAAAGCCAGAACAAAAAGAGAATGCAGAACACTAACTGGCTGCCAAAGACAAAGATTACACAGGTGGCAACAAGAAATCAGAATACCTGGATCAAAAAAATGAGCCAGGACTACATGAAGTGGAAGTCCACCACTGCGCTTTGAAGGCAGCACCTTCTGTTCACAGCTGCTCTTGCACATCAGACCCACAAAGACCCGCACAGCAGACAGACAACACAACACAGCTCCTCAGGGGCAAGGGAGGTAACACAGGACAGCCAAAATAAGTAAAAGCAACATTAAAGCAACATAAAGAAAAAAAAAAATCATCATTTCCAGGACTGCACAATTGAAGAAAGCACCCACTAAACTGGAAGCACTTGTGCTTTTGAATCACTTGAGCATTTTTTCTGGAAATCAAACCTATCAAATCTATGCTTTACAGTGATTAAGTTACTCTAACAAAAGCTTGGCAAAATGAACAAGAGTCAAAAAATGTTCATAAATCAATCTTAAAAACAAGGCTGCAAAATTCTTTACTGAATATACATGTACTGTTATATGACTACTAAGAACGCAACACAGTGGAAAATAAAATAGTCAAGGGAGAGAATTTTATATGGCATGGCAAGCAGTAACATTAAAAACATGGTTTAAAATTCTTTTTGAAGCAGCATCTTATTTTAGAGTAAAGCTCCATCTAGATAAGGTATAAACACCTAGAAAAGGGAGCAACACTGCAAACACTTCAGCCTGATAATATAAAACCCGGGGAAGATAGAAAAGCTCTTTGAGATAGAGCAATCGAAGGAACTTAAAATAACAAACATGCACAGGAAACAAAACAAGACTGAGAAAGTGTGTTATGATTCACCACCTCTAGAGCTGTTTTCACTCTCCTGGATCACTTTGATTATTTAGATTATTGGCCCTAGAGTATTTGGGCTCATAACACAAGCCCAGGTGCTCACAGGATTTGTAGCACACAGATCAACTGGTAAGGCAATGAGGAAACCTGGAATGCCAAAATATCCGAGGAGCAGCGCAAAAACAGAGCAGGTTAAACACATAGGCCTCGTGATATGACAGCACAAAGAAGACATTCTGCAGAAGCATTACACAAATCAAGAAACTGTACTCGATTCCGCCTTACAGATACAAATAAAACTGCCTTTCATTTCTGGGAACCATGTTATCTTCAACTTGATAATCTCCCTGAAAAGTTAGAGAACAGCAACAAGTGGTTCACCATTTTCAGGCTTTACTGATAAAGGAGTGTGTTTACTAGCACAGCTTAGGAGAAGCAGAGAAGAAAAACACTCTCTGAAGAACCACCAGAAGTAATTTATTCTTTAGCAGTGCTTCCCATTCTGAGATCCATAATCCCTATGGGGTTGTCTAATCAGCACTGGAGGGTAACAGCCTTCCGGGGTGGTGTCAAGGAAAACAAGTGGAAGACAAAATGAACAATGAAAGATGCAAACTCACAGAGAAGATCTAAAAAATCCTTACAGTTTGAGTTATCCTCGTGTTAAATTCAACTTAATACAGAAAAACCACACAGCTAGGGTACTACTGTATGAAGGAGCACCCTTGCCCATCTCTACCTCAGTGCATACTTGCTCCTTCAAGTATTTATTAACCAGGCATCAGAGGCAAAGAAACCAGCAAAGTACAACTCCACTAATTGGCTTAATTCACAAGACAGAGGTCATAGATTAAGGTTTGACTCCTGTTCTGCTGGACACTGAATTAACTTCTACTTGTACCAACTGTCTAAGCTATACCTTAGCATTCAAGTCAGCCCAAGGAAGTCCACTTAAAGACATGCCAAAAGGAGTTTTATTTCAAAGGGAAAAAAATATTTACATTTCTCTGTTTGCATATATTGAAAATATTTTCTTTGCACTTTTAAGGTTTTTTTTTTCATTTGGAATCTAAGCCATCACTACAGCACAATAAACTAAAATGGTCAAAGTAAAGACTTTACTGCAATTTTACCAGGGAGCTAGTAATTTATACAAGATGCTACATGGAATGACATTAATAGTAAGTGGAAATTCTTTATGCTAGATTCTTATTTAGGTATATTTAATAAATTCTAATACCTCTGTATGAGCCAACAGTCAGTTTTTTACAAGTCTCAACTTAAAGAACCAAAGTGCAGTTTTCTCCCTCTGACACATCTGTTTGAATTACTGCACTCCTCTATGGTGCATCACGATCACAATGGGACTTCCAAAATCATAACAGATCTCCTGCTTTTCTCCATCAAATATCTTGGCATATACCTCTATCAAAGAAAGAAAGTATCCATTAAGCATTAGCAACAGAAGTTCAGCAAAACTTATTTAAGAATGTAAATGCTAGTATAGAGAAGAAAATTAGATATGGGAAAAGAAATCCCAGGTCTTGCTTGCTTTGCAGTTTACCATTGTTAAGGGGAAAAAAAAGTACTTCAGCATCTCAAGAGGCTTCAAAATTTCTCCCCAATTCTTTGTTGGTTTTGAATGCTGCAAAACCACAATTGTAATCACTATCTTAGCATATCACAAAACCAATGATAAACAGCAAGCATAGCATGGAATATTTATATTTCATTTTCTAAAACCAATCTTGTTGAACATGTTCATCTTTAAATGAACAACCCCAGACAGAATGCATATAAAGTTATAAAAAAGAATCAGTTACATGGATAGATAACCAAAGAAATCTCTCCCTCAGGGAATCTTACAAAATTACCACTTTGTATTTTCGCAAGTCATGCCGCCATATTTTTTAACAGCAACTGAGAGAGTGGATAAAACTCACTGCTCATACAAAGAAGTTCCTTACCCTCTTCTCTTCCTGTCTCCTGCACAACTTCACTGCAGATTATATTTCCACCTGTTTCAAGGACTCCCTGCAATTACTTGGCTACTTTACAGCAGAGAGCAATTTCTCACTTTCTTTGGGTTAAGTTCTCTTTTTTCCCCTCAGGCTGTTAGACATATCTCATTCCCTATCGTCCCAGAAGTTTTCTCTGTGTGTCTCACATCATCCCCTTGCCAGAAACCTCTATTCCTGTCCCAAAAGCTCCATCTGCTTTTCATCTCCCTTCCATGCCATGCAGCACTTTCACAGCCAGCACCAGACTGCTGCACACCTACCCCAAGGCAACAGGTTCTAGGTGTGTTTCCATGCTGCTGAATTCCAGCTCCCCGTGCTGCTCATTCCCCCACCGTTCTTCCCCGGCTGGGCAGGGTTTTTAAAACAATATGTAAATATATGAAAGGTCCTAGAAGGCTGTGGAAAGACCTGAGCAAGAGAGGGGTATGGTAGAACATTTCCACTGCATTATCCAAGCGTTAGTTTTATCTGTGAGCAGCTCCAGAAAAGCGTGATGTCACATCTCTGCCAAATGGCTGCTCAGGCTGCACGTAACACCCTACTTAACTTCACCGAAAAGTGAAACAAGGAAAGGGGAAAAAAAAAGAAAAACCAAGACAGTTTTTTTCCACTACTGCCTAGGAAATTCCCTGAGAAAACCCACCTATCAAACCTGGTATTTAGAAGTTACCAGACTTGATGATGTCACAAACTTACACAAAATGCACACAGACCGGTGTGGATGTACAAATCCAACATAAAAGCAAAACTATTTCTGTCTTACACTGAATAGGAAAATGTTTTTCTCTAATTCTATGAAGTATATTTACATCTTACTACAATAACTATAACAGTTCATTATACCAAGCTCTTTCATCTAGTTCACAAAAAGACCTCATGTTAACCACTCAATTATACCAACCAACAGCTTTAGTAATAAAGATACTCACCATACAAAATATCTGGGCTGTTTTGTCTTCCCATCAAAAGCTATTTTCTCCCATGCCAGAAAGGCCTGAACATAACCATTACAGAAACAAGGGGTTTATTTTGCAATTTGAAAGCAAATAACTACAGCAACAATAAATGCAGTTAGAAACACTGAAAATACCATTTTCAGCAGAATTTTTGAAACTTGGGTAAACTTCTGTATAGCTCCCTGTGACATGGCAATATTACACACACTCTAAAAAAAAATTAACGACTTAACCACCTTGCCATAAGTGCTAATGAATGATTCTTCACTTCCTGCATTGGAACAAGTGAGGCCATGCAGCAGAGAGGCCTGAAGCACTTTTTAATCTGGCCACATGGATCCATGAAACACACCTATTACTGCCACATGTCCTCCGGATTGTATTTCCCACTTACTGTTCTGCCTTCATAAATGTCACTCATACAACTCATGTGCAATGAGTTGGACAACAATCTCGGAAGTCCTTCACTTTTAAGAGTTTAAAAGCTAGATAAAATAAAGACTGTAATTAAAACTAATATTTTTAAATCAGCATCCATCTTAAAGGCTGACAAAGCCTTCATTTTACACGACATTTAAAGAAAACTCAGACTACAGTCTGGAATTTTCATGTGTAAACCTCTTCTCTTTCAACTCATAAGTTCCACACTGTCACTTCACTCAGTAAAATGAAAAAAACTTCACAATCTGAAGCACAAAGTTTACTCCTGAAAAACTTACCTGAAATGTGTTTTCCAAACTGCTCATCTCTTAAACAGGAACAGAATAATAACACTTCTAGAAGTATTTTGCAAGTCTTACGTGGTTAAGAATTCAAATTGTCATTGAGTATTAGTGAGTATTCGTTGAGTCAGGGCCTCTCAACAACTGACTTGTGGGTGAATAACAAACAACATGAAAAGGTTATCCCCCTTCAAAAAAAAACTCAAACAAAAAAAAAGAGAAAAGAAAACCCTACAAGTTACATACAAACTGCCTGTGACTAAGATGGACATTAATTAGTGCCGTGCCTGAGGGAAAGATTACTACATAGGTCCAGAGACAACCTGTTACACTTGGCCTAGGAGCAAATCAATCAGCACTCACAGATCACTCAGCAAAACAGCTGATCCTGCAGCTTAAAGGTACCTTTTTCCTGCTCCCTGCCTAGTCAGGAGGAGGAGGGAGCAAAGGATAAATTGCTAAGAAGGGTAAAGACAATGTAAGAACATTAAACCAGGGATAACTTCTAGGTGACAGTACAAAGACACAAAACAAACTCACAAGGGTGAACAGAAATGCTCTTCATGCAGATTTACTACTCAAATTTCTGCTCAACAACTCCTTAAAACTGCAAGAACTACCACTGCTTTCCAAATCAAACAAAATCTGACGATGAAACGATTTCAGATTTAAATATACTTACATAATAAGCGTTCTAGTAAACAATATTTAAATTATTTCAGTAAGCCAAGTGTTTGTAAGAAAATATCAAGAACAACACCAGTGAGCTGCAGATGCATCTCCACTGCACTCAGCTCAGCTGGTTTATACCCAAGTCCATGCATTTGCTCAGGTCCAGCTTCAGTGTTTATAGTTAACAGAACCACTACTTTCTCTTTTCAAACCCTGTCAAATGTTTCCCAGCATTGCAGCAAGACTAGCAGTTCCAGAGGACTCTGAAGGAACACATCCATCCTTTCAGCACAGGTCTCAAGTGAGGGAAAGGCACAAGAAAATGAGCAGCATTCACGTGCTGATAACAGTCCTTGTTCTAACTGTAAATCCAGAGGATAACTGGGCTTGAATGCAGACTGTTACTACTCAGCCAGCTAATCTGAGCTTGCTCACAGTCCTAGAGAAACTCCTGCACAGCAATGGAACTTAGCACAATTGACAGGGGGAAAATGGAACTACCACAGATTAACGAGATACCTGTCAGTCCCAGAGTTACTCCACTGAACTCTCCACTGAGCTGAAAATGCTACCTGGTTATTTATCCTAGGTGTCAGTCTGGGTTTTGCTTTTTCCTTCCTGGGTTTTTTGGGCGGAAAGATAAATGTGTTGTAACAAAGTATGAAGTCTATCTACGTGCATGGAAATGGAGTTAAAAAATTCACCCTAAATTCCAGGGCATTTATAGTCACCCCTGTATTTATTTCTTGTGTTGGTATAAATACTCACAAATTTCCTACAAATTATTCTATCAGCAGATACTCTCAAAATACAATAAAATGTTAAAAATAGAAGTTGCTGAACAGTAGCTCTATTTTGACCATATGCAAGATTTTCCTCTTCATCTGCTTCATTTGTATTTGATATCACTAAAGGAAAAATCAGAGATAACACAATGTGGAGAATGATAAAGCACATACACAGGGAAATGGGAATTTGATCACTCATGGAATTCAGGCCCTCTTACTACACCCTTTTATTCATTCAAATTTTCTAAAGAGGAAGCAAGAAAAAAAATCCCAAGCCCAGGGGCATGATCTGAATGTTACCAAACCTGCTGACAGCAGGAGAGTCTTCACCAAGTACACTCTTCTACCAGCTTCCTCTGGCTGAACCCAGGGACTCTAAAGTCAAGCCTGTTAGCTCCATATCTTCCCTTTTCTCTCCCTTCCCTCCCCAGGAAATCTTACTTTACAACACACTGAGGTTCAGACACCAAGTTCCTCAGGACTTCGGAGACACGGGGAGTCAGCAAAGGTCATGAAGTACTGCACAATAAACGATTCCACATAAAACAACGCTTAATAGACAAAATATCGTTCTCTAATAGTCACAGAACTTACATTTTCATTCAGAGGTGACCAAACCAATGAATGATTAAGTCTTTCAGGATTTCAATATATTATCATATACCTGTACTCCACCCTCAAGTCTAAACTGTTTCCAGCTCTTCCCTAGTATTTCACCACCCCAACTCTTCAGCACATCCCCTACCTTTCGTAACACTCTGCTTGTCTGTGTGATCATCTGAAAGGCACAGGATTATGCCGTGGCCACCTTCCAAGCAGCAGCAATCATTTAGATCACAATGTCAAGCAAGCAACTTGCTGGACTACATGTGACAAAAATAATGAAGCATTCTAACGTGCTGCAGCAACGAGTGCACAGCCAACGAAGTTCTCCATCACTAGGAATAATAAATGGCACTCCTGGAAACATTGCTCTTCTACCAACTCAACAAGCAGCTCTTGGAATGACAGCACGAAATGCTCTCTCAACACCCCAAGTTTTCGTCCTGGCAGGCCGAGATAAAACTCTGCAAAGATTAAAAACAAGGCACAGTTCTTATTTAAACCACTGAACACAAAGAGTCCCACTCCTGCAAGAGAGTGTGTGCTGGTGGTACAGGGAAGAAGCAAGGATCCCGACACGTGGACTGAACCATGTACAGGGAGAGGACCAGGAGAACAATGACAGAGAAAGAAAGTAGCAACCAGCTCCGGAGTGCACAGGCGAGGCAGAATGATGCTACTTCCAGAAACTCCCTGCAAGTTACTTCTGTTATTTCCTCAACCCAGACACGCACTTGGATAAGATCAGGACTAGATTTAGACTTTCATTCTATGAAAAACAAGAAACTGTTATCTTAAAGCTCCTTTATGTACCTGGTGTTTTTCCAGAAGTCTACTCCCATGCTTACTCAACTTCACATAAAATCCCAGCTTTTGAAAACAACAAAAAACAAACAAAACCTACAAACAAACCCAAACATCCACACAAACCTAAACATCCATACTGCCTTTCCACTTGCGTAAGTTTAGAAGAAAGAAAATGTGACTTCTACAGTCTCAAAAGTCTGATGGAAATGAAAGACCTGAATTTTGTTCTGTCTTCTTAAGACTTTTAGGGCCAATTACTTGGTTTTGGGGAACTGACTCACAAGGGGTTTGCTGGGCTGGTTTTAATCTTCGAGGTTAGGTCTAGTCATGCCCCGTTTTCATTCTGAAATATGGGTATCTGTATAGTTACAAAGATTTTGATCTAAAATATATTCAAAGTACATTTCTGGACCAAACCACGTAATTCTCCACATTAACAGTGAAACTATCTGAAGAAAATACAAACAAAATTCTAATTGTTACTTAACTGTAACTCTAGCAGGGAAGTCTGATACTTTTTCTGCTAAACAAACAGAAAAACTGTACAAGTGTCTTAAACTATTTGAAAAGACTAATCAGTAACGCGGCATACAGCACTTTCACAATGTTTTTATGTCCTTTTTCCATCCTATTTTTCAGTTTTTCAAGTAAACTGTTGCATACAACATCCAAGAGAGCTGCTACGTAAGCCACGTTCTTTGAAATGCTTGACTTAGGCTGAAACAGACCTGAATGGTAGAATTCAACCATGTGTGAGAATTCGGTTATGCCTTTCCACCAGAATCGAGCTAGAATCTTGGTAAAATGAAATGTGTAGCTTTAACATACAAAAGCTCAAGAACTCATCTTTACAGATTCTGCAACTCGCAATTACAGAACTCATTCAAAGATGACTCTAGTAAGCCTCGCTTCACACTGTGCAGGATTATTACTTGTGCACACGTAATGCAGGAAAGGCTAGTCTCCTTTTTATTTTAGTCAACTCGATTTTTCCCCCTCCTGTTTTAAAAGGTTTTCACTCGGTTTTCTCCCTCTAGAGCAGAGACCCTGTTGCGGGCGCAGGTAAAACCGCATCCACAGACGCATTTCCCATCCCGAAGCTTTAGTACACCCCCCACCTGCGCGTTGGCGCAAGACACAGCCCTGAAGAACCCCGAAAGCACCATCTGAGAAAAATCCGCAGCTTCCGAGGAAAGAGGCCCCCGGAGGAGGAGACAGCGCCCGGCGGGGCCGCTCGGGGCTCTCTCGGATCGGCGATGGCCAGGGAGCGCCCCCTCCTCCCCAGCCAGGGCCGGGCCGCGGGGGGCCCGAGCAGCAGGGGCGGGAGCCCGGCACAAGTTGGCCGGAGAAACCTGTGGCTGCCGTGACCCCCCCGCGGCCGGGAGCGGGGCGGCGCCCGGGCAGCGGCGGCTGCCGAAGCGGGGAGGCGGCCGGGCAGGGACCCCAGGGACGCGCCGGACACTGACTGACCTGTCCTCCGAGTCCATGCGGCTGAGGGGCTCCCCGTCCGAGGACATCTCCAGGCTGCCCCGCCGGCCCCCCGACGTGGCGCTGCCGCAGCTGCTGCCGCCGCCC